>JAFEMH010000553.1:0-170000 GCA_022495995.1 Adenophora triphylla var. japonica | reverse complement strand
TTTCTTCACTGCCACAGCATCTTTGGAACTTGTCTGCATCACTCCTTTATAGACTGTACCAAAAGCACCCCTTCCCAATTCTTCATTGAACCCACTTGTAGCTTCTGCTAACTCTTTATATGTAAAACAACGTAAATTGGTGTCCATGTCACTATCTGCTCTGTTAAGTCTAATAATTTTCTTGTGATAGATGAGGAAGAAACCCAAGCAGGCTGCACAAACAAATATGAAATTGACAAACACAGAGCTACCTAATAACACCGATCCCACAATGATCAAAGTGCTCTGGTCCTTCCTCTCACCTGCGTTTTGGCGAGGTGCGACTGCGTCATATTTCCTAACTTTGAGAAGAGCTGTGCAATTCAATCCATTGTCCTTTCTCCCATTTGAGAGTGGTAACTTCTTCTTGTAACAGCTATTATCTCTGAAAATGGCAACTGCACAGAAACAATCATTCAAGCAAGAACTTCTGCAAGCCTCTTCCTCACAAGGTTTTATCAACTCAAAGTCAGATTGGGGCCAATCAGTATTAGTAAGCTCCACGAAATCATATAAATTTCCTGCAGAGCTGAGCTGATCATCATTACAACTCGGATTGAAACTCGGTTTGCAGCTGCCGTAAGTATCATCTGGATGAAGAAATGAATAGCCTTGCGGGCATTCGCATTTTGGCCTTTTGTCATCACCAAGTGTGCAGACACTATTATACCCGCAAGCTCCACTACCTAGTTCTTCATTTATATTTACACATATATTATCCGGCAGAGACCATAGCGGAGTCCAGATTTGATTTCCGGTGGAGGTCTTTGAGCGATAGTATTGAGTGAATACCCCATCAAAATCTAGAGTCGCTCTAAAATAGTAATTGCCTGCTGGAAGTTGCATTTGTTGAGTGAGATTTAATCTTTGGCCATTATTTTTCAATATATACATATACCCCGTCTCATCAAAGACCACTTGCTTACCAGAGTTGTTGGAATTCAAAGGATCAGAAGTGCCACTCTCATAGTAAGGTGTATATCGGTAATCGCTCTCCATGTTGCGTGCAGTAAGCACTAGATCCCCATCTGTGCGAAGACGAAACAGGAACCTTCCCCTTGAGAAGTTTCCTTCTCTCCACCGAGAGATAAACTCCCCACCAGTCTCTAGTATCTGTGTAGGCAAAATAGTATCAGTTGGATATTTGAAGCTCTCCCAAAATGTGAAAGAGTCGCTACGGGCAAGCACAAAGTTTCCTGTATCATTCATAAAACCATAAGAAACTTGATTGAGAATGGCCTCTGAGATCTGTAACTCTTTGCCTTGGGGATCACTGAGCACCAGTCCACGGTCAGCAGTTAGTTCAACTTTTGATCCACTCGCCACTGGGTTACCTTCATTTGCATACCAGACTATGGTTGCGTCAGGAATCTTATAATAATAAATGCAAAGCAAGAAGAGATTGGTTTGTTGAAGTTTTTGGAAGCCGAAAGCAAAGTCACCAGAAGGGGAAAGCCATGGCCTGGAATTTTCTGCAGCAATGAGAGATGCACCCACGAATACAGTGCCATTATTTTGAGCTACTGCTGAATATGGAAGGAGAAATGTGAAGAAGAAGAAGAAGAAGAGATTTAGAAGATGATAAGCCATTGCTAGAATAATGCGGGTTCAAAACAAAAGGCATGAGCTTTCAAAGATAAAATAATTCAAGAGAAACAATTAAGGCCAAGGCCTGCCAAGACTTTGGGTCTTCATTTCATTTTCAGGCTGAACAAGTTGAGCAGTAGGGACAAGACTTGTTCAAAGCAGAGTAATTAAGATTGACAGACATGAATGAAAATGACTCAACAAAAGCAGAAGTTTCCAGGTAAATACGTCAAAGGTATTACTTCTCCACATTCCATGCAAGAAAAATCTCAGAGAAGGAATCAAAACTGAAACTCCAGCATGCCTTTCAAACACGTATGGTGGACGTCTAATTCGACTGGAAAACAGTCTGGGCAAAGACCAAGACACTTTCATAGTTGTAAAAATTTCAATAAGAATAGTCCCAAAGTAAAACATTCAATTGGTTGTTATCAATCAATAAGAAAAGAAGGTGTTTGTCTGTCCTAAACCAAATTTCCAATATGTTGTTATATGTCAATATACGTGTTGTGTTGGATCGGAACTGATACACAATTTTGGTACGTAAATAAAAGTGATACAAGAGAGAGAGAGAATCAGTTGTTATCAGTTCAGAACTAGTAAAGTTCTAATTACTATACCTAAATCTCATTTCAAAAATAAAAACAATCTTTTTAAAAATACTTATATAATCAAAAAACTAAATAAAAATATATAGTATATAATTAACTTACAACATCATTATTTTTATATTATTATTATTACTCAATGGAAAGCACCTTTAGTCTTTAGATATATAAATATAAATAATTCCCAACTTTTGAATACAAAAACAATACTACGCCAGTATTAAATATATACTAGCAGTACCCCCGTGCGATGCACGGACAGTTACTAACGCGTAACTGATCGAAATCGAAACAAATACAAAAGGAAATAGAGATGTTTGTATACATTGTAAAACAATTATTTGAAAATTATATTGTCAGTACAAATATCAGATTGAATGTCACTAAAATAAATCTAGTGTTACATCTGTGCGATGCACGGGAAGTTATTGATGCTTAAAAAGACTAATTAATATGTAATTAAAATTAAACATTTAAAAATTATTTCATAACAAAAAAAAATTACTTAAATAAATAATTGAATATGAATTGTTTGTATTTGTGTAAAATAGTAATTAAAGTAAATAAAAAAAAGAAAAAGAATGTAACTATAATTGTAATTCTACAGATATTAGAATTTCACAAAACACTCTTCCTCTCACTCATGTCACAATCAAATAAGTAATTACATGAACAGATGAATTAATATGAGTATGTAGTGAAACAATACAAAATTTATAATTCTTCGTCCTTTAGTCCTTTACTATAGGTACATATACAATTAAACAAAAAAAAATCTAATTTATACTCCTTCCGCCCCATACTATTGATTACATATACAACTAATCACAAAATAAAAATCATAAATGTAAAAAAAAAAAAAAAAAAAAAAAGAGAGAGAAACATAATTCATCTTCTCCATAACTTCAATTTCACAACTATAGCTTCAATAATACCTGAAAAATTGATATACTAAGTTATAAATATCATTTGAAATCATTTATTTTTCAATTGTATATAATCACAATCTTTAAAAAAATTACTTAATAGTAATTGAATTTCAGAATTATATTGAGATATGTAAAGTTATTTTTTTAAAAAATAGTTTGGGTGATATTGTTTTTGTGGCAATAATATTTGGGTCCATCAGATATTTCATGTGGATTTTATTTTTTTTCTACTTTGCTTTAAGTGATGAAATTATAGGGGGAGTAGTTGGCACTTCACTGTGAAAGAAAAATCATTTCTCTCTTAAAAAAAAAAAAAACTGACATTTATCAATAATATTATACCTCCAAATCTTCTTATTCATCTCCTTTTCAAAAAAAAAAAATGTTATGGAAATAAGAATATAATAAAATAAAGAAAATATTTCATGAACAATTTTATCTAAACATTCTCATTCGCAATTTTTTTTTTTAATTTTTTTTTACTTTTTTTAAAGATTTCATACACTGTCTTTATTTTTTATTTTTCAATTTTTTAATTATTAATTCACGATGTCAATCATCTCAGATATATTTCACATTCCTTTCTCTCCCTTCTCTTTGCTCATTTGAAAAATTAAAGACAAAAAAATAAAAGAAAGAAATAATAGAAGAGGATTGATATCCCTAATATATTCCAACATCAAAGATATTTATCACCATTTTTCTAATAGATTTTTTTCTATGTTTAAAAAAATAGACTTTTTTTTTCCTTTTTTTTAGAAGCAGATTTTTTTTCCATAAAAAAAACTCTATCTATACTCTTTCTCTAAATCTATTGATTTCTCCCCTATATCTGCCTAAATTATTTTGAACACCACCTCTCCCTCATCCTCACAGTTTTTCAATGACATCAACCTCACCCAAACATTCACAATTTATTGGGGCGATTTGGATCAAATGCGGTTAGGGCTGGTGCGGTTTAGCTCGGGTGCATTTTTTCCTCTGGTGCGGTTTTGGCTTCCTGCAGTGCGATTTAGGCCTTGATGCGGTTTTAGTGATGCGCTTTTAGCTCTAGTGCAATTTACGAAGTGCCGGTTTGTTGGTTTAGACGTTTTTAGCTCTTATGCGATTTTAGCCTTTATGCGATTTTGAGAAATGAATTCTATCAAGTAAAAAAAGGATAATCATTTTTTAAAAAGATACATTTAACTCGCATTACATGTAATTCTCACATTTTTCTTTATTAATAATTTTTATTAAGAAGATAAACTAATGGGAAAGTCTCGTAACACCTTCCCATGATAACTCTCCCACTTCCCCCTCATTCTCCCCTCATTTGGTAAGTTGCTAATTTATTTTTGCACATTTTATTTCGGGGAAATTCTCAAGTTTTTCGATTTTCAAAAACAAACATTGCATCCCCTTTAATCTCTCTCTCTCTCTCTCTCTCTCTCTCTCTCTCTCTCTCTCTCTCTCTCTCTCTCTCTCTCTCTCTCTCTCTCTCTCTCTCTCTCTCTCTCTATATATATATATATATATATATATATATATATATATATATATATATATATATATATATATATATATATATATATAAATCCAAACTCTCCATGGAAAATAAAAATTAAACCTCTCGAAAAATCCTCAACTCTATCCCAATATATATATCCAAAATCTCCATGGAAAAATAAAAACTCTCCATGGAAAAATAAAAATTAAACCTCTCAAAAAATCTTCAATTCTATCCCAAAAAATCCTCCGACCTCTCTCCAAAATCTTTTCATCTCTTATAAGTAATTACACTGTAACTCTCTCCTCATATTATTCATAGAACATTATCCATGCCATTATTGAAAAAAAATCCATTCTACATAAATTACTCTAACGATTTATCCACCGACCCCATTTAAGCCTTCGCATAACTACTTTGATTCCTCTAACCCCCTCCCACTTCCCCCTAATACTCTCTCATTCTACATAAATTACTCAATTTAACCACCTACCCCATTTAAGCCATCCCATAAATGCTCTGATTCCCCTAACCCACTTCCACTTCCCCTGTAATCCTCTGTCATCTCTACATAAATTACTCAATTTAACCACCTACCCCATTTAACCCTATCCACATAGAAATCTCTCACCTCATTTCTCACACTCATTCCAATCTTCAACATTTAGAAACCCCATCCCCATCCCCACTCTCTCTCTTTCTCTCTCTCTCTCTCATCTACTCATTTCCTCCACCCCACTCCCACTTCCCCATCCTTCGTGCTACCACCACCGGCCACCATAATGTCGCCGCATGACACCTCATTTATCACACTAATTCCAATCTGCAACATTTAGAAAACCCGTCCTCTCTCTCTCTCTCACTCTCACTTCTTCAAGCAGATTCAGGTGAACTGGAGTCGACATCCAAGCCGCCGGAGGCGGCAACCTCTTGGCGGATTTCAATGGTGGAGAAGATGCCGCCTGAAGCCGAATTTGAAGAACCCAAGCTCCATCGTCTTCTCAATCACCCCCAAACAACCAACCACAACAGCGTCATCACGGATTCTTCTTCGCTAAGGGTCAGATTTCTCTCTCTCTACTTCTAGAGATTTCTCTCTCTAACTTTCCGTCTCTCTCACCCTTTCTTTTCCTTGCTCCGTTTCTCTCTCCAAAAATAATATTGTAGGTGGACATGTGAGTTATGTGGGCTTTAAATTTCAATTATGAAATTATACAATTCTTCCACTTGAATGTTTGATGCAGATATTTGGGGACACTTGTGAAATACTACTCAACACGTGGCAAAGAAATGGACACTTGGTATCCTCACAACACATTTCTTCGTATAATGGCTATGTTGAAAGACGTGTTTACCCTTAATGAAATATTGTAAAGACTATATTGTCCCTTGACAGCGACATTTTCGAGCGGGAATTGCACTATCCTTGTTTTATATATATAGAGATATTTTTATTTTAAATATATTAGAAAACAAATATTCAAAAATTTAATAAGAAAATTCATAAATATTTGGTCTCAAAAAAACTATCATATTTTGAATATTTATTTCAATGCTTTATGCTTATACTATGAAATATAGTATATCATAAACAACCACATTTCTTGATTCCAGTAATATTTATATTTCAAATCTTCCTTATCCTCTCATCTCCCATAATATCTCCTTAATTTAAGTTTTTCAAAATATATTCCAGAAAATAGGTTCATCTCGCATAATAATTTATCCTTACCATCTGATTTTGAATATATTTCTCAATATCTCCTTAATTTAAATTTTTCAAAATTAAATTCAATGGATTATATTTCCGAAAATAGAATTACCTTCCTTTCTCCTTCAGGCCTCACATCTTTCCTTTCATAAAAAAAAAAAAAAATAAAACATAGTAAATAGAATGGAAAGGAATGATGATAGTTGTATACCACTATTGTCTAATTTTTGAATTTATTAAAGTTTGAACCGGTTCCCTATGTCAATTTACAATCTTCCCCTACCATTATCCTAAAAAAAACGACATCTCTCTTTCTCGTTTATGTCTGGAAAAAAATTCCCTTCAATTTCTCCACCACTACTGAACCACTCCCTTCTTTTTCCGTCGGCCAACACTGCCGGTGCGACCAACTCAACTACCATCCCGAGAACATCCTCCAGTTTCACCGTCGTAGCCACGTCGGTCTTCGGCAGCTCCTCGTCTTCTGTTCCGTTCCGTTTGCACCTCCGCAGATCTTGAATATTTAACAATGGTCAGTTTATAGATTTAGTCTTCTAGATTCTAGAGAGAGAAAGTGAGAAAGAGATGGATTTGAAGGAGAAATCATGAACACGTCATGCTAGAACCCGATGAAAACCTTCCATGACGCTCATCGGGGATGT
The DNA here is from genome assembly GCA_022495995.1 of Adenophora triphylla var. japonica. Classification (NCBI taxonomy): domain Eukaryota; kingdom Viridiplantae; phylum Streptophyta; class Magnoliopsida; order Asterales; family Campanulaceae; genus Adenophora; species Adenophora triphylla. Next base: position 162,975 of record JAFEMH010000553.1, on the reverse strand, counting down.
TATTTATTGTTATGAGGGTGAATTTGAAACAGTAAGACTATTGGATTGGGTTTCAAGTAAGAACGGTGCAGATCTGGGAGCTATGTAGGTGTTGGAAGCAATATCAAGATACTGAATAACCGACGAATAATGGAACGACACATTTGAAGCGACATCGTGGCAACCTGTTCGTACTCTCATAAGCCGAGGACGAGATAACTTTCTCCTCGTCGTAGCCGAGCTAGAAAGTCGAGGGCCACTAAACAGTATAAACCGAGATACGAACATGGGCTTGTCCGGGTCAGGGCCAAGTGGATTGGACTATAAACATAATGCATCTCAAGTTACGACATGGGCTTCCTCGTCTATTTATCTCGGCATCAACAAGACCGACCAAGGCTCACCAAACAAGCATAAGCAAAGCCCAACTCAAAGGGCTGAGGAGACCTCCCTCGTAGGTCGAGATCATCTCCCTTGAGGACGAGGTGCCTCCCTCGGCCTTGATGTTGACACTACGGGTTCCACTTATTTCTCACTCCTTCCCCGGCTCATCATAGATCAAGATGGCCATGTATGACGAGGAAAGGAATATTTGCATCTCGACATACCAGCGTATATGACGAGGAAAGAAATATTCGCATCTCGGCGCACCGGCATATGACAAGATAAGGAATTTCTGTATCTCGGCTTTCCGGCAGAGCAGTCATTGATATCCCATTCAAACAAGGATTAAGCAGTTACAATCTAATCAGGATTGTACCCTCCTATATTAATTCAAGTCAAATAAGGACTCTCTAACAGATATAATCATCCTAGGATTACACCTTATCTCTTTACAGTCCCAGTTCAACATGGATTCTACAAATTCATCACTATAAATACAAGCCATTATTTTCATATTCTGGTACGTTAATTCTTTGACTTGAAACTCTGTCAAATTATTTTTCCTCTCTACAAATCGTGAACTTACTCTCACGTCGGAGGGCCTTCGCCGGTGGAGCCCCTGCTTAGTTTACGTGCTTTGTCTTATTTTCAGGCTAAGCAATCACTGGAGTACAACTGATCACTTGGATTTGGGCTGATTCGACTTTTTGGCATCATAACCCACAAAAGTCAAGTTCTTCTTATGGCGTTTGGGACGGGAATATCTTCCAAATGGTGATAATCTCTTCCAAATGGGCCTTTTACTTGTTCCATTTTTATGTGAAAGCCTCATTAAATTTTTTATTAGTAATATACGTGATTTAATTATCTTAATAATGAAAACTTAAAAAATATTGTATTTAAATTTTCAATTTTTTTTTTTTTGAAAAATTCAATTAACCTTACCACTAAATTTAAATTAAAATAGAATTAACTTTCTTTTTGTTTCTTTCTGAGACAGAAGGAATAATTCACTAGCTCTTGTATATTTATTATAATGATTACTTGTAGCATAATAGATATTTGAAAAAAAATACTAATTTGATACTTACTTTATTCTTGGAAAGATAATCCCATTTCAATTTTGATGATTCACTTAATTGAAATATAAATAAAAACTCATAATCATAAATATGTAATTTTTCCAAAAAAATTACTGCAATAATGCATCACAAAAAAGAAGAATTTTTTAGGATAATATTTTTATCGTGATTTTGGCTTTGTTTGGATCATATTAGTTTTTTTCATTGTTTATTTAATTTTATTTTTTAATTATTAGCTGATAGAGTATGAGAAATATGTAGAAATAATTTCATGAGCCCTCTCACCCTAAATCATTATTCATAAAATTGTAAAAGTTGAAAAATTAAATACAATATTTTTTAAGTTTTCGTTATTAAGATAATTAAATCATGTATATTACTAGTCAAAAATTTCATGAGGCTTTCACATAAAAATGAACAAGTAAAAGCCCCAAGAAAAGTAATTGATTTAAGGAAAAATTTTATTTTCCTCCAAAAATTTCATGAAGGGTGCAAATGAAATTTCATGAGGCTTTCCCTTTGTTCTAGAAAATACGTTATAAATATAAAAAAACAAAAAAAAAACTTTTATCTCATTTTTTTATTTTCTCTTATTAAAAGGTGTATTAACTAATTTCTTACGTGAACTATTAGGGAGGCGGTGACTTGTGGGAAGGGAGAGGGAAGCTGTAGAGAAAAAAGGGGTTTTATTTTTTCAATGTGGGAGTTAGATTATTTGAAAAATCTGGGGGAATTATTTTTTAAAGAGTACTCCCTCCGTCGCAATAAGTGCTTCACCCTTTTGGGTGGGCACGCAAATTATGGAAATGGGAGGGAAAAAAAATGTTGTGAGTGTAATTTGAAAATAGGAGAGAGAATTAGTGGAGGGAATAGTAAATTATAATGGTGCTGTGAGTATTAAAATAATGTAGGAGAGAGAATGAGTGGAGGAAATAGTAAAAATTCTTTGCCAAAAAAGGAAAGGTGAAGCTTCTAACGGGACGCCCTTTTGGGTAATTAGTGAAGCTTTTATTGGGACGGAGGGAGTATTATTTTTAAGCTAGAAAAAAAAAGGTTATATTTTAATGTTTGGGATATTAAGTTTTTTTTTTTTTTTTTTTTGAGAAAGAAGATAAATTTTCTTAAAGAATAAGTAAATTTTCTATAGCAAATTAGTATAATTTTTTTAAAATATGTAAATAAAAATCATTCAAAAAAAAATTCTTTTCTAATGTTTCTCTATTTTATAGTTATTATATTAATTTTTCAACATTATTTATATGTTATTATTTAATAGTAATATTTTTATTAGAATTATTATTATAACATATTTTCATTAAATTATCAAACTTTAGGGGGGAAAATGTAAATTTATAAAATACTCGTTACACTTTTCCGTCTATTTCGTTAACTTTTGCAAATTTCATCCATTTTTTGTCCTGTATTGCAACAAAGTGTGAACATAGTATATTAAATTGTAAAAAAATAAAAGTTTAGTTTCTACATTGCAATTTCGTGTGAAATTAGTGGCAATAAAATGCTATTTCCCCGTTTTTCATACTCTCAATATCATTTTTTTTCTTAAATTATTTGTGCGTTTTTAGTTTTAATAACATTTGTTTGTTGTAGGATGAGCTTTTCATGCTCTTCAAATTTAGCTCATTTCCCAAAACAACAAAAAACACTCATATTTTCTACCAAGTCCTAGATCAAATGGTTAGAAGTTCTAGATCAATTGGTTTGAAGCTATTCTAACGTAATCAAGTTCTAAGACCATCTACAATCTACAATGATTTTAACACTCAAATTTTTTCAATACCCACTTTAAGATTTCATATCAGTTTCTCTCTCTTCCACCTAATAATTCAACACCCCATTCAATTTTTAACGTTTTGTTTAATAAAATTCAACACTCTTTCAACTCATCATCCTATACCCCACCAATTTTATTTTATTTAATATTCTTTATTTTTATGATTAGCAAAATAATAATTATTATTATTATCATTTATAATTAAAAAAAATACTTCATACTTAATTTATTTTATTTTGTATTCTTTATTTTTCAATATAATTGAGAAATTTATATTGAAAAAAAAAAGTATTTTTTTTCTGTGTCCAAATTAAATGAAACAAAACTCTATTTATTTATAGAGAAAAAAATTTATGAATTTTGGTGCAAAAAATTTTCTTTTTAAAAAAATTGATATAAGATAATTGCCTTTGAAACATTCGAATTCGAATGAGATTTGGAAAAAAAAAATTTAGTGACCAATCATGCTTCGCCAAGTGTCAAAATTTGGGAAAAAAATTACCTGTACCCAGATGCGCCCTTGTCTGGGTGTGTAGTGCATGCGCCAACGTGGCCCAATATGGTGGCGCCACGTGGCTTGAAACGGGTCCCTCTTTTTTCAATACATGTTGAATTTTTTCAACAAATTTTTTTTTTCAACTACTTAAAATGGGTTTCAATACCCTTCAATGGTTTCAATAGTTGAAACCTTTTTTTTCAATAAGCCATCGTAGATGGTCTAAAGTCTAGATCTTCACTAAATTGAACGAAGTGATCAAATGCACAAATAACAACAAAGCATTAGTTACAAAATAATTTGAAATTGAATGCTATGAATCATCATATGAAACCCCTGAAAATATGTTAGCGAGCAATACAGATAGAAAGTAATGCTATATAAATAAATATACATAAATTGTATGTAATCTACTCGAACGTATTAATATAGCAAGAATGAAACTCAATAGAAGTACTTCAAAGAAACTTGTGAGAGTTGGTGGTGCAATGAGGACGCCGATGTTGCGCTAGCGGTTCCCCGTGGTGTCTAGCGTTAACACATCGGCGTCCTCCATTGCACCACTAACACCCATGTTTCAACAACCACCTCTAATATCTATATCTAGCTAGTTAAAGAGTGAGTTCAAATATGAATTCAACTCATCATCATTACATTGCTTCCTTATATAGAGCTCAGATAGCCTTAACCTTCCCTTCACTTTTTGGACATAACATCACAAAGTAGATGCCCTTCTTGTGTGGTGTAATCAGCACTTCTTCCATCCTACTAAAACGAATAATCCCTCCATCTCAGCTCAATCGAGACCAACTTTCTGGACAATGATTAAGAAAAATTAGTACAATATTAATAGTGGTGTTGTTAATATGACAAGTGGGTTCAATCAAAAAAAAAATTAAAGTTTGCCATTTTTGACAGTCTCAATTGTGATGGGACAGATGAAAAAAAGAAATAAGTCTCAATTGAGATGGAACGGAAGGAGTATTTGCTTGATATTATTGTTGTCTATTGGCTTATTTCATCAGAAGAATCTGAACATTTGTTGTTGGTTTTTATTTGTACATATATATATGCAAGAACATGATTCCATAAATTTGTAAAAGGAGTGTAAACCTCTCGTTTGCTAGTCTTTGTCTAACTACAGGAATGGAACATTTCCCTTTTATTGATTACTGATGTTATCATGCTCCATTAACTTGATTATTGACAAAGGAATCATCTTTTTTTCTGGCTTTCATGGTTACTAAAGCAACGATGGATACTGCGGAAAAGGAAAATATAATCTCCGTCTCATTATAAGTGTCGCAGTTTTGTATTTCCGCCCCAAGATAAGTGTCGTATTTCTTAACAAAGAACCTAATCTAATCTAATCTAATCTAATCCTGAATAAATACATTATGCTGATAAGCATAAAGAGGTCATAGCAACAAAACAAAAAATCTTATAAACACCAGACCAGAGAAGACAGATTTCTACACTAAGGCTCCGTTTGTTTCATGTAAAACATTTTCCGGAAAATGTTTTCCTTGTTTTCGGGTGTTTGTTTCAAGTAAAATGTTTTTCGAAAAATGTTTTACCTACTTTCGAGTGTTTGGTAACCACTTGTAAAAGAAAGTCAAATGTAAAACATTTTACAAGGATGTAAAAAAAGGAGGTTTTCTTTGTAAAATGATTTACCAATTTCAAATTCGTAAATCATTTTACAACTCTTGTTCTTGGCCTTAATGTACAACTCATATTACACTCGGTACAACATAATAATAATAATAATAAAAAAAAAATTTTAACTGCCCCCACCCACCCCACCCCACCCCAAAAAAAAAAAAAATTTTTTTTTTGGAAACAGCCCCACCCACCCCCCTGCCTACCCCACCCCCCACCCCCACCTCCCCCCCAAAAAAAAAATTTTTTTTATTTTTTTTTGGAAACCGCCCCACCCACCCCGCCTACCCCACCGGCCCACCCCCACCCTCCCCCCAATTTTTTTTTTTTTTTGAAACCGCCCCACCCGCCTCGCCTACCCCACCCCCTACCCACCCCCACCCTCTCTCACCCCAAAAAAAAAAAAATTATTTTTTTTTTTTTTGGAAACCGCCCACCCACCCCGCCTACCCCACCCCCCCACCCTCCCCTCCCAAATTTTTTTTTATTTTTTATTTTTTTGAAACCGCCCACCCACCCCCTACCCACCCCCACCCCCCACCCCCCAAAAATTTTTTTTTTTTGGAAACCGCCCCACCCACCCCGCCTACCCCACCCTCCCCTCCCCCAAAAAAAAAAAAAAATTTTTTTAATTTTTTTGGAAACCGCCCCACCCACCCCCGCCTACCCCACCCCCTACCCCCCCCAAAAAAATTTTTTTATTTTTTTTTGAAACCGCCCCACCCACCCCCGCCTACCCCACCCCCCCCAATTTTTTTTTTTTTTTTATATTTTTGGAAACCGCCCCACCCACCCCCGCCTACCCCACCCCTACCCACCCCCACCCCCACCCCAAAAAAAAAAATTTTTTTGGAAACCGCCCACCCACCCCCGCCTACCCCACTCCCCCAAAAAAATTTTTTTTTGGAAACCGCCCCACCCACCCCCCGCCTACCCCACCCCCACCCCCCAAAAAAAATTTTTTTTTTTTTTTGGAAACCGCCCCACCCACCCCCTACCCACCCCCCTCCCCCCCCAATTTTTTTTATTTTACACCCCCTACCCACCCCCCCCCCCAAAAAAAAATATTTTTTTATTTTTAATTAAAAAATTTAAAAAAAAATTGGGGGGGGTGGGTAGGGGGGTGGGGTAGGCAGGGAGGGGGTGGGTGGGGCGGTTTCCAAAGTTGATTTAAATTAATAAAAAAAAAGTGACATTTTCGGAAAATATTTTCGTCAAATTTGCCAAACAACTGAAAATAAGACCATGATATTTTACAAGAAAACATTTTACATGGAAATCTTTTTACATGAAAACATTTTACAAGGAAACCTTTTTACATGAAATCATTTTACATGAAAACATTTTCCGGAAAATGTTTTACGCGAAACAAACGGAGCCTAAGGCTCAGTTTGTTTAGCGTAAAACATTTTCTGAAAAATGATTTCCGGCAAAATGTTTTCCGGAAAATGAAAATGTTTTCCGGAAAATAAAATAAAAATGAAGTTTACCCCATTTTCTGGTGGGAAACAAACACCATAAAATGAGGAAAATGTTTTCCGGAAAACATTTTCCCCCAAACAAACGGAGCCTAAGAAACTATGTTAAATAAATTGCAAAAATGTAGAAAGAGTAATGATTTTCTCCTTCTTCAACATCTAGATCTGAAAATAAAATAGACAAGAAAAATCCTATATATTAATTTAGAACATCATATTTTATCACTTGTTTTGAATAGGATTTGAAGAACTTGGTGGCCTCTTCCTTAGACTAGCATCCACACTTGTCTCCGCCTCCTTCATCGCTCCTCCCTTCAACTTCTTTGGATCAGTAGAAAGCGAGTTGACAGAAACACCAAGTAACTTTCTTGATTGAAAGCTTTTCCGAGGAAAATTCTGTGATATTCTTTCATGATTGAAAGATAATGAACAACACAACAAAAGATTATGAAAGAAAATCAAGGAAAATATGATAAAGATTGACAATGATTTGTGTAATCGGATTGACAACATTGTTTCTACTTTTCTTTTTTTTTCCTTTTTGCTTGATGATGAATTGAATTTCGCTATACTTGAGATCAAGAATGGAGAGGAAGTGTCTCTTTTAAACAAAGTTATGGGAAGAAATAATTATTAAAAAAGAACAAAACCATGCTTCTTGGTTGTAGGGTTGTGGTAAGTCTGACAATATCATGTGTGATGTATTAGAATAATATGGGGAAAAATGAGTGTAAAGTGTAGTCACATTTAGTCAAGATTGTCAAATTGTGTTTGTTTTTAGAGTTATATTTGCATGCTAGAGTTGGTATTTATCTTTTATAAACGCGTTTAACGTACTCATAAAGTTCATTACATAATATTTAAAAAGGTAACAATGATTTGGGAACAATTGATTCACACTCTTTTGGAAACCTAAGAACTCGGTCATATGGTTATGTAAAGGATGGGAAGACATGACATGTTCATCTGACCATTTATTAATCCAACGGCTATTAAATTTGTGAGAATTTGTATCTGTAAGATTGGTAGGGTCCACTAATAGAACGTGTTCATCAAAACTTTTACCGATACAGCAACAGTCTATAGTTGGGAAGTTAGAATGCTTTACTACTACTAACAATCAGTTGTCTGATCACCAAACAATCGTATGGTAGTCCAAAAATCGGTTTTATTCACTGCTCATGTAACTAACTTGACTTTGTTGCTGAGGCAAAACCCATCATTAATTTCACTAAATTGAGACAAAAATGAGATTTATTTGACCAAATTCCTAGTGCTAATGAATTTGAAATCCTAAACTAGATTCCTTGTTGTTTAGCAAGTTGGAACTTGGAAGGAGGTGATCATGTGAGGCTAATTTGACTAATGTGGAGATCTGAAACTTTGATTCAGATCTTTATCAAAAGATTAAAAGAGCATGTGTCATGTGTTAAAGTCACATCATCCCCCTCCCTTTGAAATTTGATTTGCATTATTAAGTGCTTGATTAGTTAATTAATTATTGTAATTAAACAAATATTCCTTGGTACTTGAGCCACAGCTAACTTTAGCTGGGTAACCTGACATTTACAGTCAAGTTATTATGGGAGGGAGAATGTCTTGTTCTTCTCTTCTTTTTGTACCATACCTTGTCCACTAGATCTAGGTCAAAAAAAAAAAAAAACATTTTTGAAAAAAATAATGCAGTGAGTTTGAACTGTGAAATGAGAAAGCATGGGCTCAACAAGTGGGTTTGAATACTGATATCAGATCATCCATTCCCACCATTTTGATTCAGACCTAAGTCAAATACCCATATGCAAAGATGGCAAGATTCTCTCTAATTTTAAACAATCAAACACTTGGTCAAACCAAGTTGGACCATGACCAACATGTCTGAATAAACAGAATTTTGAGCATTCATATTCGGAAAAAACATATAAAACTGTGTTGCAAAAAGATGAGGATAATTACCACAAATTGCATATCAGGCAGTCCACTTTGACACAGGATGGTGCAGATCAATCACTCTCCTGGTTATCAAGCAACGTCGGTGCACCATCTTTCCAAATGATATTAGTATAACCAAATAATCTAGCAAAGCAAGTAATCAACTGATACTGAATCACTTCTTCATTAGGAAGTATTGCCTCCGTTTCTCTCCTTAAAGACGTAACGTCTTTATTTTTTATCCCACAAGGCACAATATGCTTAAAGTAGCTTAAATCAGGATCAATATTGAAAGCCAATCCATGAGATGTTATCCCAGATGAAATTCGAACACCAATTGCACCAATCTTTCTATCTTCAACCCAAACTCCTGTCTCACACTTACCTCCACGGTGAACGTTGACCCTGTATAGAGATGCCAAGTCAATCATAGTTGACTCGAGCCTTTCCACGTAATTCCTAGCACCAAGCCCAATTTCCCTCAGAGAAACAATTGGATAGAGGATGGCTTGGTGCGGACCATGAAAAGTGATGTCACCTCCCCTTTGTGTGTAGTGAAGTTCCGCACCCATGGTTTTGAGCTCGGATTCAGGGACTAAAAGATTATAATCGGTTCGTCGTTTGCCAAGGGTATATGTAGGTGGATGTTGCAGAGACAGAAGGGTATCATAAATTTTACCGACTTTTCTATCTGATGCCAGCTTCTCCTGTAGCTTAAGTGCATCCAAGTATTTCATAGTGCCTATTCTCCAAACCTCCAAATGTAGAGGATTTCTCATTCCCTGCATAAATAATATTTTTCCATAATACATTATTTTCCAAATCACTTAATCTCCGTTATCCATTGATTTTCATTTTAGTTTCCATGTAATTACTACAGAGAAACTCCCTAGGATATCATTGAAAATAAAATGCAGAGTCGATCTAACCAATCATCCATTGGTGTTGGTTGCAGAATAGGTTATTTAGCTACTGCTAGAAGATGGCAAAGAGATAGGAGTTAAGGTCAGAGAATTAAGGATAAAAAAAATAAAACATGGTATTGGATGAATAACGCCACCAAGCATGCATCCACAGTTAATACATGCATGTTTCAAAACTATGTACTTTCCAGAATCCCCAAACAAATGAATATTGGCTCCTGCATTCCTCAAATAAATAATTCTCCGAAATTTGACATCTTATTTTCATCTTCATTCAAGAAATTAAAGAGAATGGCCAAAGTATACCAATTCAGTTAAATCATTCAAGACAAATATTGACAGTACATGTCAAGCATGCATTCCGCAATCGCAAAAGAAACACCGCACCTATGTTGATCATTCCAACCATTGCAGCTTCAAACTGCACAGAGGCTAATGGAGGAAGGGAAATTTAGCGGCTCTGACATATTAGAACCACGCAAGGCACTCATGCCAAAATAAAATCCATCACATCTATTGGTTGCTTCTTAGTTTTATTGAAAGAGTGAACAGTGGTCATAGTCTTCCATACAGATCCAATCTGGCAGTGGCGGATCCAGAAAAAAAAATTCAGTGTGGGCCAAAAAAATTGTTTTTTTCTAATGATGCTATTTTTCCCAATGTTTAAACAATTGATGCTATTTTTATTAATTTATTAATTACTTAGCAAACAATTTTGTTTTTTAAACATTCAAAAAAAGAGATAATATAGTACTCCCTCCGTCCCTGAAAGATTGTCCCGTTTGTCATTTTGACTTGTACCAAAAAGTATGTCCAATTTCTAAACTTAGGCATGAATGTTAGTGCAAATCTACTAAGGTACAAGAAAGTGAAGCTCTTTCTTAATAATTGCAAAATGTACAACAGGACAATCTTTTAGGGACGGAGTGAGTATATTAAAAGGACAAATGACGGAATGGGGAGTATATGAGTCAAATCCAGGACAATGAAGGGGAAATGGTAAACAACCTTCCGCTTGGGCAATCAAATATTAGAGTTGAAATGCATTAACTAAGTCTAGTTATCCATAGTTTCAAAAAAAAAAAAAAATTTTTTTTTTTTTTTGGAAATTTGAGTGTGGGCCATGGCCCACTATGGCCCTAAGGTGGATCCGCCCCTGCAATCTGGTGTCATGATTTTCATTTCATGATCATGTTTACAGAAGTGGATTTCTACAACAACAAAAAGGTAAGCTAGCACTATCCAGATTGGCTGCCAAACACCTAAAACAGGAGTACAAGCAAAAGATATTCAGCACCACCTTACACAAATTTACACAGCGTCAGATCTATATCCAACATAGAATTATCATGAACAGACTCCTCCTGTTTGACTTCCAGACTAGAACAGTACTCCTAAAGGGGGGGGGGAGCCCGGTGCACGAAGCATCCCCGCATAGCGAGGGTCCGGGGAGGGGTCCCCACCACAAGGGTGAAATGTAGGCAAGTCCTCCAAAGAATAATTTCCAATCACATTTTAACAGAAAAAAAAGAAACATTTTAACCACCCACTTATAAAGACCATTGAATTATCTATTGTCTATGTTACAGCAACAACTCAACCCACAACTCCATAATCCTTTTCTCATCATTGGCTGATAAACCATGTATACAGAACATTAAAACGAACTTTCAGATCGTTTTCTCCTTCTAGCCAATCCATCTTTCTCATTTCTACAAAATATTAAGTCTTTGAATGAATGTCCATTTCTAGTTATCCATGGAAACTGAGAAAGTAATGTTTTAGGCAATTCTAGCAGCGCAGACAAGTGTATATCCATAGTGCCTGTGTCATTGCATTGCAAGCATGTACTGCACACTGAGACATGATAGTTGGCAATGGTGAAGGTGTTCATAGGACAAGAAAATAGAGGGAGTTCCCAAAATGAATGTTCAAAAAAAAAAAATCAAAATTGCTCTTGATAAAAAGCAATTTTGAAATTTTTTTGGACATTCATTTTGGACGGAGGGAGTTGCATTTATAGACCAAATTTATTATAATCTCCAGAAAATCATATGGACTGAGAACACTCCCATTTGCAAACCTCTCATACATTAACCAATTAATTAATGTTCGGTTTCCTCAATGAATATTATGTACACTTTATACTCAATAGCATAATTTCTAACCAGGGAATAACGCAAAATTGAGTACCCAGATTCAATTTACTGGTGTCTAAAAGTTGGGGGCATTGCCGCATTACTCATAGCTGAAGCGCTAAAGGTATAGAGCACTATTAAATAAAACGAAAAAGGGTATCAAGATTCAAACAGATATCAATCCCATACAATAACCAAGCATAAATGAAGAAAAATTCTTTGGGACATTTAAGCAAACACCTCATATTCATCTGCTATGATTCATGTCTCACACTAGAAACAAGCTGCTCATAGATGCGCAACAATAGTCATTCCAACACCTTTGATTAGGAGAAACTCTATTGCAAGATTCTTGAAATAACAAGGAATGAAATCAAAATTGTAAGGTTCCAAATCGAGCATTTTAGGAAACACTGACCTTTAAATTGAGTTCCCGAGATGACCCTTTACAAACAGTGGAGCTTTTCAACTGTCAAACAGTTGAAGATACAGAATTACGTCCGAAGAATCGTACCCAATTACACCCAATCTTCATTCTCGGCCTCAGATATTCATTATCTTCTGCACCCAGATCACACAGTACGGCATGCGTTGGCGTTGGCGAGTTTGTTTTTTTGTCCGCGAACTATAACTTTTCAGTTCGCGGATTTAATACTTCAGTTCCCAAATCTCCACACAGCCGGTTTGCTGACGGTTACGAAGTAGCATCCGGGAATTCCTTGCAGTGAAGCGATACATACACAGTCTAGGAATCCCTACTACACGTGCACTTTGGGGAAGAAGAGTGCTATCCTCGTGCCACTCTCAGTGAAAAGACCCAACTGCCCTCACTTATTCGTGCCAAATGAAATAATTACCCTTAATGTCTTCTTCCCCAAATTAAACCAATTCTAATCCCTAAATTACTACAATGGTACCAATTGAAGTAATTTAGGTTAAATTAAATTCGATACTTCAAGTAGCAAATTTAGTCTGAAGGTTAATTTTTTAATGTCTTCTTCCCCAAATTAAACCAATTCTAATCCCTAAATTACTCCAATTGGTATTGTATCAATTGGAGTAATTTAGGTGAAACTAAATTCGATACTTCAAGTAGAGAATTTAGTCGGGAGGTTAATTTTTTAATGAAAGCAATTTTTAGTTTTGAAAAAAAATCTGACTAATTAACCGATTTAATTAAAGTAAAATTGCTATTTATTTCTTGTATCGAATTTAAAATATATTTTTTTTTCAAAATATAAATAATATTTCAAAAAAATCATAATAATTTAAAAAAAAAAAACTCGATAATAGAAGTAGGGAGTTTAAGCGAGAAAAAAATTAACTCGCCATTGCTATTAGCGAATTTCGAGAAAATGATCATTATGTCAAATAGTTTGAAAGGGTCGTCAGTTTGGAAAATATTATTTTAGAAAGGAAATATTTGAGAGAAAAAATTGTGAACCGCACCACATGGTGGTTAATTAACGAGTTTTCTAACGATTTCCAACAAAAAAAAAACCCTAATTGGGGAACAATTTTCATTTGGAGCCCTGTTTTTGGAGAAAAAAATGTGTGTCCTTTTTGGATATGGTTAAATACAGGGAACAAAAAATACAAGAAATTAACAAAATTACCAAAATACCCATATAAACCAAAAATTCCGGCCAAATGGCCAGAATTCGAACCAAATTCAGCAAAAAATAAAAACCAAATCGCATATGTAAAAATTGAATTCCGACTTCGTTAACCGTTGGATCGTCGTGAAACTTCTGGGCTTTGGTCGCATCCCCTAGGCGCACATGATGACCGTTGGGATCTTCCAAATAATTGCCGGAGAGGGAGAAATGGCCGGCGGCGAAAACTGTCTAAAATCTCCAAAAATTCGCTATATTAAAAATCAAATTCTCGTTTCATTAACCGTTGGATCGTCGTCAAATTTCTGGGGTATGTTCGCATCACTCAGGCGCTCACAAAATAATCAGCCGTGCCGGAGATATGGCCGACGGCGCAAATCCGGCGAGGCTATATTAAAAATCAAATTCCCGCTTCATTAACCGTTGGATCGTCGTCAAATTTCTGGGGGATGTTCGCATCACCGGGCGCTCATATTGACCGTTGGGATCAGCAAAATAATCAGCGGTGCCGGAGATATGGCCGACGGCAAATCCGGCGAGACATCTCGTTTCACAACTTGTCTAGGTGTAGGCTGTGCAGGCGGGGTTGAAATTTTTTAAATTCACTTGTATTTTTCGTTCCCTGTATTTAGTATTTACCGTCCTTTTTATAACGCTCCATGTACTTCCAGAAACCTAAAAATAGGCAAATCCCGGCGCCCAGCCCTTAAGAAAATTGATTTAAGCATGTTTCATCAATCACATGTCACATGGCTTTTGATGTTGGTCAATGATTTAACAAACTCATGAGAAAATGCCATCAATGTTGGTGAAGATGGAAAAGGGATAGAGAGACAGACTAATAGAGATTACCCGGGGGAGGGCCGAGGGAAAAGATTGCCGTAAATAGTTGAAAAAGGAGCGCGGGAGACAGATTATAGGCCGAAAAAAACATTGGTCAGCAATCTATCAAACAACAGAGGAAAGGGCTCTACTCCAGAGCCATTGATATACCATATATTGTTGATCACAAGCATTTTAACTATGCCAAAAAAAAAAAAAAAAAAAAAAAAAAAGAGGTCAAAATAAATAAGCAGAACTACAACAGCCAAAATGTAATATACTGTTATATACAACATTCCTCTCTCCCTATAAAATCTGAATAGATCACCAACCAAGTGCAGGCAACTTAAGATGAACACGAGAGCATGCACACACCTGGACGATAAGCCCAGGCTGGAGGCAACCGAGCATATTTCTCCATTCCAGGTTGCTCATCATATGGTCGTTCCATCACTTTGAGCAGTCTTCTAACCTCTTCAAAATCTCCTTGTTCAGCTGCATCTATTGCACTCTGGCATAGATAGTTCCTCAGGATATACTTTGGATTCACTGAATCCATCAACACTTTTCTCTCCTCATCTGAAACATCACTAGTGGATAGCTGCACAAATAAATAGAAAATATAAGAACAAAGTGTTAACAACCACCCTCGTACCAAAACAAGAAAATCTGAATGATGAATAGCGGAGGAGCCAGAAATTTTTGTCAACGGCGGCAAAATATTATGTAACATATTTTGTTCTACATTATGGGGCAGAATAAACATTTAGAACAAATTATTTTTTTACACAAATGGGGGTAAGTTTACAATATACTCCCTCCGTCCCATCAAAAGTTACACTTTTGTTTTGGAGTCAGGAATTAAGAAAAAGTGTAAGCGGTGTAAATGTTGTGAGTATGAAAAGTGAGGTAGGAGAGAGAAAGTGAGATAAAAATAGTAAGTGGATAGTTGTTACGAGTATGCAAACATTTCCATTTTAGGAAAACGTTATTATTAATGGGACACAAAAAGGGTTAAAGAGTGCAACTTTTAGTGGGATGGAGGGAGTAATACACTAAAATCCCTAAATTCTTAAAATATTTGCACTAGTAAAAGTAATCGCTAGTGTGTAGCTCCGCCATGGAATAAACCCCATCCGTCCCAATCAGAGTCAACTGATCTATTTAGGAATGTCCAGACAATAAGTCACATTGCTTTTCAAGAAAGTTTTATTGGCCACTTGTTACGCTACCCTTTTATGTTTCAGGCGGAAAAACACTGGGTCCCGCATGACCAAACTAAAGGGCATTAAGGAAGGTTACACAGTCATTTTTTCTAATAGGAGACACCCATTTTAGAGAGGAAATGAACGACATCTAGCATAGGAAGGTCACCCAGGAGAATAGGGTATGATCACGGATGATAAGGTTTGGACCAAATGAAGGCATCTTTCAAACATCACGTAAAAATAAAGTTGGAAGCAACAAATACCTCTTGTATATAAGATTTTACCCAGGTAGTCCATGCCTCTTTCCGCTCTTTGCCCATATCCAACAAAACAGCCTTCAACGGAACCAATAATTCATCTTCTGGGATGCTAGAATCGGTTCTGATGTTGGATAATAATCTAAAGAAATTTGTATAATCAACTTTGTCTACAGCCATATTGTTAAGTAGTTTACTGATAAGTTGCTTATTGTACTTAGGCAGGCCGAGTTTCTTGGTCATTATGGCTTGATACTCGTCCATAAACTTGGTCCCATACCTACAAATTTAGTGAAAAAAACACTAATAAAGATTCATGCCAATCAATTAAATGTTGTCTTAATAAATCATCAAAAAGTTTTACCTCTCCATGGCATAATCAGCCTCTTTGTCGTTTATCAACTCAGCAGATGATAATGTGGAGGAGAACTGAGCTATATTCCACAGACCAATGTCAGGCTGATTTGCGAAACAGTACCTTCTCCCTGGAAGATCTGTGGTATTCGGAGTGAAACTGGGATCGAATGCGTCAAGAAAACCAAACGGGCCATAATCAATAGTGAGTCCCAATACACTCATGTTATCAGTATTCAATACGCCATGGGTAAAGCCAACACCCTGCCATTTCGCAACCAATGAAGCAGTACGCTCAGCAACTTCCACTGCCCAAGCTTGATATGGAAAGTCCAAAAAGGAGAGGCTTGTTAAATGACAATATGATAAAAAGTTGCACAATATTATGTAGAAATTTCTCATTAGGAGAATCTCATCAAGAGTGTTATCACATCAAATTATAATTGGCTTCAAAGAGCTTCAAATCAGACAAAAAAAATATACATGAAAGCAGTAAAGTATACCGGCTACATCAGCCAACAGGTCAATTCATATGGTGAAAGTATGAGGTGTTTTAGATCACATTGACATATTGGAGAAATTATTTTATAATTGGTCTCCAATCTTAATAAAGTCAAACCTGTACCAAACTTGGTTCGTCAAAGTTCACTCTTTATATTGCATTAGTGATAGCTCTGGGATGAACTGACAGATTTAAAAGGTCATTGCAGGTTTGGCTCGTTTCAATCTAGAATGCTTTGTGCCAAGGGAAACTGCTTAGGAGCAATCTAAAGCTTTTATGAAACTTTTAGATTTTCTTTCTCTTTTAGATTTTCTTTCTCAATAAATCAAAAATAAAGTTTGGGACAAAAAACCTTAAATCCCAAACAGAATCAAATTTCGGTAATCAATGAGTCAGATATAAATCATTGTCAGACTGGGGAAGGATGAGAAAGCAACACAAGCACTGTTCTACATCCTACAGGGCTACAATTCCATTTTATTTAAGAGCATAAAACTGGAAGCAAGGAGAAGACACCTTCAATCAAGAGTACATGTGACATGGTCACATGGCTAGTTCTTATATAAAAATTCACCTGCATATTTGTTTGAAGTCAGGTCCACAGCAGAATCATTTTCTTCACCAGTGCTGAAAGATAGACTCTCGCTTTTGCTCATGTTCTCTATATGAGGGTAGTGATGTCTAATTGTGTAGTCAGCCAAAGTGTGAACGATACCAAGGTCTTCTTTTCCTCTAGAAGCATGTATTTGATATGAACCAAAGCGCAGAAAGGATGGGGCAACTCTGCAGACAATTGCACCAGGTTCTTCCTTTGGATTGCCACTGTGTTTAAAATCCAAACAAGGAATTCAGGATATGATGATAAAGAAAAATCTTGCATGCATCAGTTATAAAGTTAGCAACTTGTTCCGACCAACACGTCGTTCTCAAGAAACTGAGATAAATAACACCACCTCAAAATATCAAGTGTTTGCTATAGCAATTAATCATAAATGTAACAGTGATAGGTGAAGATAAAGAATCTGAAAAAATTAGTACTCACTCCATCTCAAAATGAATATCTGATTTTCTTGATTAAGATTTAAGAGTAAATTGGTCATTCATTTTGGGACAGAGGTAGTATTAAATATACAGCTTATATCAGTAAAGGGAACAACATTTATGAAATCTCAAGTCAATGACGTAGAAAAATGTAATTGCGTTTACATAATAAATCTTTAAAGAGATATGAAGCTCAATCTTTGTAATACATACAAGAATATGCCAAGAAAATTGGAATTGAACTTTGCAATACTTACTCATAGAACATGTCACGGACGACTAATTTTCCGGTAGTGACGAGACAAAGTGCACGTGTAGTAGGGATTCCTAGACTGTGTATCGCTTCACTGCAGAGGAATTCCCGGATACTACTTCGTAAAACTGCTAAACCGTCAGCAAACCGGCTGTATGGAGTCTTCCCAGCACCCTTGAGCTGCAGTTCCCACCTCTGGGACTTAGAATTCAGAATCTCTCCAAGAGTTATTGCTCGACCGTCACCCAACTGACCTGCCCACATTCCAAATTGATGCCCTCCATAGCACTGGGCATACGGCATTCTGTACAAATAAACAAAAATTCTTATGTTGCTTGATGAAGTTTGACCAAGAAGTCCGGCAATTGAAGTGAACCCCAGAGAACTGGTACTTACCCCCCAACTAAAGGTGATGCCCCAGAGAATAGAAGGGGAAAATCAGGTCTTGCGAATCTGCAACACCAATATAGTTTAGTCATGCTAGTGATAAGATTCAACAAGTAGCATTAAGCAATTAATCTCTCATGTTCTTGGAAACTAAGACATCTATTTAATGGTTAGAAAACAAGCACGGAACGCATCCTCTCTCAAATACACGCCAGAATATCCTTGATGTAAATTTTTCATCTTGTGACCAGAATAGAGCAGATTTGGTGGTTATGCACAATAAACTTAGCTCAATGAGCTACTAGTGTGAGCTGCAACATTAAATGACTAGATAAATTCACTTTGAAATGAAAGAGTGAAAAGAGGCGGGTTTCTATTTTAAGTACAATAAAAAGTAAATACTCACTCTTTAGGATCTAACTCAAGTAACTCTGCAACAGATTCTGACCAAGCAACTAGCTGAGGGTCCTCCACTTCCACTGATGGGGAGACTTTTGTATAACAAGCATGAAGAACCTACAAAAGATATAATAAAAATGTACACAATGGTTAGGCAAGTTTGTTAGCCCAGAGAAAGCTCAAGACAAAGTGACCATATGGAAATAATACACTTCTCAAGGCAAGTAGATATGTACATTTTAAGGTTTAGCAAAGGCGGGGTTTTTTTTAACAAGCAATAAGCAAAGTGGCATTAGTCCTAGAAGTAAAATGCAGGACAGGCCTGAAATCCTGACCCATATTAACTGAATCAGTTTAACAACAGAGATACACCGCCTCTATTCACAAGAGTGGGGGGCACATCTAGGATGGAATGACTGCAAGGTACTGTTTATTGCCGGATACTGTGACACATCACATGATCTTCGGTTTTATAAAGCAGCCAATACAGATACATTATGCCATATAGCCAATAATAGAAAGTTTTGCATAGTAGTTTGCTATATACTGCAAGCCCAAAAAAATATTTGACAAATATAATGATTTACGGCAAATGTCAACAAACAGTGCAACGCCACTTTGTTACATCAATTATTTCAGCCTAATTAATGCTCTAAAATTGTTCTACAAAGTACAAACCACAGTTACCGGGAACTCCCATCCCCCTCGTCCCATGTCCCGGAACGCGCGTCCCAAATTGTGTGTCATTTGCGTCCCATTTCACAAGGGAACTCGACCCAAATCGCTCAAACCATCATACCGGAGAATAAAAGGTCGGCTTCGTAGAAACTGACCTTGCCTTTCACGATGGAGAGGGAGATGAACAACGCGAAGGAGACTTCGAGTCTTGACACTGGGACGAGGTCGAGAAATATATATATACACATATATAAAGACACATTTCCAATAAAAGCATATCGCGTTCCCAACTTGCGTACCAACTGATTCTACCTCCGGCGTACCCAAAATTTACTAAGTCGCGTTCCTCGTTCCCGTACCCGTCCCACATTCATGTTAACTATGGTACAAACATAAGCCAGCATAATGTAAACTCCAAAAAATTGTTGGTGATATGCCATCTATTGTCACCATGCCAACATCCACCCTTATTCATTTACCGAGTCAATGCCATTGAAGACTCCGTCTATCGCGAAAATGGCCAAAGCCACTTGCCCACAAAAATTGTTCAACTACACCAGCAGTGAAGTATCCAGCTTTTTAGTTCTGGTGGTGCAAATAAAACAAGTACATAGCACATTACAAACACACATACATATAGATACATACATCACTTCATAGTAATTTACACTTTGTTATGGTGCCAAATAGCTCAACTGAATACTTTATAAATAGCATTCTCTTTCATCATAGAGTGACATTGCTTCTTTTAAAAATTCATTTAAGAAAATTGTATTTATGTTTAAACATAAATTTATTAGTTGATTAACAAGACGGTAGAAAAAAGTTTGTAATATATAAATAGCATGTTCTTTAATTGGACATTCATATAAGGACGGAGGATTTTTATAAATAACAAGGATAATTAGTGAGAATGAAGTTAAAGAAAATTGAACCCACAACCTCAACAGAATTTGTACAACCCTACATCCAAGTAGTCCCCACGCGTTGGTGACGAATATATGCTCTGTAAATCTTACCCTGTATCCAAGGCATGCAGCTGCCCATGCTGGAGTCCCCTAAATCCGCCCCGGCACACAAGGGTCTCCCACGTTGAGCCTCAGAGCTTATGAGAGGAAGACCCTCTCAATTCAACTCAGCCTTAGTCCCAACCCAAATCCCTCAAAACCATAATCTCCCCGACACTATGCGCACTAACAGGAATTATATATACAGAAAATTTGACTATATTAACCTTCAATTTGCTCATTTCAAATATTCCTGCCTAGATTGAGTTCAAATCTTGTCACCCATGTTATGGGATAATTTAGGAGATTAGTACATCTTCAACCCTTCTCTTAATTTGTGTGTTTAGTCAAGCTGTCAAGCACTTGCTTTTCTTTTAGGACAGAGGTCATACAAGCTAAAACATTTTTAAATTACATACAAGCACAAAGAGGCATAATAATATCTAAAACAAGTCATAAAAATTTAACATTGCATTGTTTAATTCAACTTCTTCGCTCATCAATCCCAAACAAACTCCATACCCATTTCCAAGCACGTGGTTCATTCAACAAAATTCATTATTGCTCAGATAGATAAAAAAAATTACTTGAGATATGACTTGATAACTGACACAATTTCCTCTGCGCGGGGACCAGGATGAAAACAATGGCCAGATTTTAGTGCACATATTACTACCAAATTTGCGGTGAAGATATTAAATCAAAAAATCGTAAGAAGATGGCAAGGATTCACCACATCAAATCAATTACTTTCTATACTTTCTAAATGGTCGGTGCAAGATTGTATGTTTATGTGAATATACTCAAGAGTTCTATCTTATGGTTAATCGATATTTTATGCGGAGAATTCAAAAGGGTGAAGTGGAAATGGCAATGAAAAAAATGCGATTGAAGAAAGGCGTAGAGCCGGATGGAATACCAATTGGGGTTTGGAGATGTTTTGGGAAGAGAGTAATAGATTGGTTAACAACATTATTCAACAAGATACGGAGAAGTAACACAATGCCATTGGAGTGCAAGAAAAGTAATATGATCCATTTGTATAAGAACAAAGGTGATGTTCAAAATTGTGTCTACTTTCAGGGGGGGGGGTGTTCAAACTAATGAGTCATAATATGAAACTTTGGGAATGAGTAACAGCACAAAAGTTAAGGAGAATTGTGAATATTTCAGACAACCAATTTGGATTTATGCCCTAAAAATCGACTATGTAGGCAATCTATCTTATTAGACAAACAACGGAGAAATATCGGAATAAAAAGAAAGATTTGAATATGGTTTTCATTGATTTGGAGAAGGTATATATAGAGGTGCTTTGGTGGGCTTTCAAAAAGAAAGGCGTTTTAAAGAAATATATTGATATTATTAAGGTCATGTATAATGGAGTTAATACTAGAGTACGGACTAGTGTTGGGAAAACAAAAGAGTTTCCTAACACAATTGGTGTGTATCAAGGTTCTGCACTTATTCCCTTTCTCTTCGCTCTGATAATGGACGAATTGACGAGGTCAATCCAATATAATATACCATATGTTGTTCGCAAATGATATTGTGATGATTGATGATACAAAAGATGGTGCTGAAAGTAAATTATATTTGTGAAGACACTTTGAAATATCAAAATTTTAGACCGAGCATTTGGAGTGTAATTTTAGCAGAGGTAACTGTAAGCAGGGAGGCAGGGGTGATCACATTCAATGGAAAGAATGTCTAAGCTTCTAAGGTTTTTTTGCTATTTTGGATATATTATCCAAAGAATGGGGAATTAGATGAATATGTGGCTCATAGCATTAAAGCATGTTGATTGAAGTGAAAGAGTGTCACATGGTTTCTAAGTGATCCCGGCATGCTTCATAGATTAAAGAAAAAATTCTATCGCGCGGCAATAGGGACGGCACTGCTTTATGGCACTAAATGTCAGGTCGTGAAACAGTGTGACGTTCATAAGATAAATGAGTCGTAAATGAGTATGATACAATGAATGTGTGGGCATACAAGAAATGATCGATCGAGGAATATGGTGATCAGGTGTAAAGTATGAGTTGTGTCCATTGAGGATAAAATGAGGGAGAATCGTCAAAGGTGGTTTGGTCATGTGAGACGTAGACCGAGTGGTGCACCGGTTAGAAGACCTGAAGAGTGGAGAATAAATAAAATGTCGAGGGGCAGAGGAAGACCCAAGCAAGCTTGGATTAGAGTGATTGAAGACGATGTGAGTTTACTTGAATTTGATGAAAATATGGTGTTGAAGAGGCCGGAGCGGTGGGCGAAAATTCATTTGGGTGATGGGGGTTGATTTTTATTTTATTTTATTCTTTTATTATTATTATTATTATTATTATTATTATTATTATTATTATTATTATTATTATTATTATTTTCATTTTCATTTTTCTATCTATTATATACTCCCTCCGTCCCACGTGAATGCAAACTTATTTCCATTTTGGTCCGTCCCACGTGAATGCAAACTGCCCAAAATGGAAACAAATTTATTATTTTATATTCACCCTACCCCACCCACTCATTCTCTCTCTTCATTTTTCACCATACAATTTATTCAACCAACCTACCATTAACTCCACTCATTCTCTCTCTTCATTTCCTACCACACATTTTCATTATCTTAATAATACACCTTAATTATTGTGCCCGGAAAAATGGTTTGCAATGACGTGGGACGGAGGGAGTATTTATTCTTTTATTATCACTATTTTTATTTGTTTCTTCTTTTCATTTTCTAATATATTTTTCCAACATATTTTTTCTTTTAACTTCTTTTATTTTTCATCTTTTCTTTCACGGTAACATATGAGGATTCATGTTAGCCGACCCCAAATTATTTTAGAACTAAGGCTTTGTTGTTAATGTTGTTGTTGTTGTTGTTGTTGTTGTATGTAAGCATCCACACTGGTGAGACCCTGAATTGTTGTGGTATATTACAACTACATTCTTTTTTCTCACTAAAGTAGTATAATAAAAGAGAAAAAAATTGTTGATGGTACACCACAGGAGCTTAAAAACACACAGCTCACATAAACACATCCGTGGACTTAAGATTTCCCATAATTTCTAAAGCAAATGACAATGAGTTCTCTTCTATCTGAGCTATTTTATCAAAGTATCTAACTGTTGGTACTTCATTTTGATAAAGTAAAAACTAGCCACATCACAGGTTCAGAAATCCTCCCCCTACATTTTCCCAAGATTGTGGAAGTAACGTCCAAAAAGTTGAAGACATGTAATACGTACAAGATAGATTTTATGATTTTCTAAGCCAATAGTTAATAAAACTAAACATAATATCTCATCATAATTATTTGTCTTTAGATTCCCTCTTTCCCCAACTGATGAAAAACAATCACTATCACTGATTAGCTTCTCAACTAACTGTGTGCAACCATTAACAGTTGTACTCTATTCTCTCTGCAAACCTAACTTCACCACAAGGATGGAAAATTAAAAGAAGATGAAAACTCAAATTCACTCATCTTTCATCACTAAATTAATGCTGGAAATTGTATTTAAGTACTTTCTAGCATAAGAAAAATAAATGATCCCTCTGTCCGTAAATGAATGTCCAAATCCCATTTTAAGGGACACCCTGAAAATGTGTAATTTTATGCATTTTAATGTCAAGATGCATAAATATTTTTGTTATCCACTTTCTAAACATTTAGTTGTACGATAATAAAATGAATAGCGAAAAAATTGGTAAAAAAGCTTTTAGGGACATCGTTTTTTCTACAAAAAAAGACATTCATTTTGGGACAAAAAATTCTTGCATTTGGACATTCATTTAGGGACAGAGAGAGTAGTCACTTTTCATCACTAAGGGTCCGCTCCCGAGTTTTTGAAGGAGAGAAGAGAAAAGGAGGGGAGAGAAGGGGAAGGGAAAGAAGAGGAGGGGAGGGGAGGGAATTCAATAACTTCTTGAAGTGCTCCAGAGTTTATTGAAGTGCTCCAGAGTTTATGAAGGAAAAGAAATGAAAAAAAATTGAATTACACTTGTACCCTTAATCCTTAATGAAAGGATGAGAGATATATAACTGGGGGTAAATAGGTTTAACTAAATATTTTGTTTTATAAGATTTCTTTTCCATGCAATTCCTCCCACTTTTTGGGAGGATTGTGTAGGATAGAAAATTTTTAAAAAATTCCTTCCTTTTCCTTCCCTTCCTTTCCTAAAAAAACTCGGGAGCAACTTTAAGGAGGAAAATATATTAGATTTCCTCCCATTTCCTTTCAATTCTCTCGTTTTTAAAACTCGGGAGCCCACCCTAAAACTCAATCTCCAGTTTAGATGGAAACTCACAAATGAGAACTCGAAAAATAAAAGTCAATTTAAATTGAATCTTGGAAAACTAGCAAACTAAATATTATCCCCACAAGAAAATCATCAAATTATTTTCTTATTCAACACGAAATTAATAAAGTAGTAGCAGAGAAAAAAAGTGTACACGGACAAGTGAATTGATGTCTATTGAAACGAACGACAAATGGAAAAATAAAGCACAAAATCGAATAACACGATAAACCCACGTTTCCATTCGAAAATAGAACAAATCTTTCAATCCCAAACATGATAATCAGAACCTAAATAAGAATCAACAAACAAAACCCACCCACCTCACGAGGCATAACATCGGTTCTTGGATCCCCAGGCAGCTCACGAACAAAAGAATTGTTCCAATTGAGATCTTCAAGTTTCAACTTGACAGATTTATCCTCAACCAAGCTCTGTTTCTTCAATCCATCGGTCACCAAATCGACCGAAGAATCTAGGTTAGACACAGCCGGAGGAGTGTCCATGGAAAAGCGTGGCGGCGGTGGTGGTGGTGGACGTAAATTGAAGAGCTTGGAAGGGTAAAGATGGAATCTTTTGCGGAGGGAGAAGGAGAGGGAGGAGGAGAAAGGAAGAGGGTGGAGGAGGGAAGCGGTGGTGGCGGTGTGAGAGAGTGAGGTTGACAAGTGGGAAAGCATTGTAATGGAGATACAACAGCCACCTCTACTTGTACTGTACAATTTGTTTGTTGGACTTCTCTACAATGTCCCCCTTTTGTTTTTTTTTTTTTTTTTATGTTTTTTTTTTAAGGATGGTTTATTTTTACCTTAATCATTTGGAAATTAAAGTAAATCTTTTGTTAGGAATTACCATAATATAATATACTCCCTCCATCCCGGCCGACTTGACTTAGGATTTTTTGAAATGACACGGAAATTAAGGAAAAGGTAAATGTTGTGAATGTAATTTAAAAATAGGAGAGAGAATGAGTGGAGGAAATAGTAAATTATAATGGTGTTGTGAGTATTAAAATAATGTAGGAGAGAGAATGAGTGGAGAGAATAGTGATTTAAGGTTTCCATTTTGGGTCGTCCTAAGTCGGATGAGATGCCCAAAATGACAAAAAGTTTTAAGTCAGTCGGGACGGAGGGAGTAATGTGGATAAATAGGTTTGGACATTGCTATCATTATTTTATATTTATCTTTCTTATATTTTCAAGCAATCAATACAAAAATTTATAAATAATACTCCTTTCGTCCCTAAAAATTTGTCCTATTTGATTTTTTTGTTGAACTTTGATCACAAATTTATGAGAGATTAATCATGTTCATGAAATTTTAAAAGTTGTTGTTGATAATATTATTAATGGTGAATCAATAGGAATTTTTAGAATTTCATGAACATAATTAAATTGTCATATATTTGTGGTCAAAGTTCAACTAAAAAGTCAAATGGGACAAACTTTTAGAAACGGAGGGAGTATGAAGAAAAAATAAACATGAATCAAAATAGGATATGATTTTCAAATTTTACATTCTTTCATTATACTTGATAAATAGTCTTAAAGAAGCTTATCAAGAATTTTTCCTAACTTTATCGATATTTAATAGGGTTAATGACAATTTAGGGCCTGTAGTATAGGGGCGGTATCATATTGGGACCTGAAGTCGTAAAACTATCAATTTGGGACCCGAATTTACAATTTTAATCAATTTGGGACTTTTTGACGAAAAACGTTAAAAAAAACCCGTTAAGTGACCATGTGCGAGGCATGTGACATTCAGTGAGGGCATTTTGGTCATTTCGCGTTCAAATTCGGCCAGGACTTCGGAGCCCTAAATTGTCATTTTTCCTATAAAATAATAAATAAAAATATTTATTTTTTTTTACAAAAAATAATTAGTAAATTATCCAATTTATAAAATATTTTTTGGAACATTAATAAATTATTTTAGTAGCGTTATTATATTTAAACTAAAGCTAAATATTTCATTTTTTTAAGAAATATATATTTATTTCATTGATTTTAAAATAATCATATAGAAATACAATTTTATATAATGAATAAGAAAATTATAAAATAAAAATATTTTTTTAACCCCTCAAAAAAACCCACCTTCTCCGGCCACCAAATCGTCCTCCACACCCCCATTAATCCCGGCACCAAGCCATCTCCTCCATTTCCGCCGCCTTCAACCACTGTCTTCTCCAATCTCTCCGTCTCTCCACCACCCATTTCAAATCCCTCCGCCTCTTCTCCTCCGAACCCAGCTCATCTTCCCCTTCTTTTTGATTTCATCACCGGCAATTCCACCCCACCCCCATCAGTACAACAGCCACCACAAACCCAGTACAACAGCCACCACAAAGCCCGAATTGAATAATCAAAACAAACTAATCAAGTCTAACCGAACCAAATCAAGACCCAAACTCACTCAATTCCAAATACAAGCAAGATAGAAATCAAATATCATAGTCAAAACCCATCTTGACCAAAACCAAATTTGGATATTTTACTTAAACTCGCCAGAAAAAAATGGTCGATTCTCTCCCACATTGTTATTCCGTCGATATCATACTCAAACCCTCGGCCATACCCTACCAAAACAGAAATATGTTAAACCCTTCCGACCATGTGGGAAATTGATTGGGGTAGAGCTGTAGAAAAGAAAAATTAATTGAGGGTTTGAAAAGATTTGACAATGGCCCAGGAGCCAGGGGCATTTTGGGATTGTTGTTGAAGCGGTTGTGCCGGCACCGGCGTCGAAAATAGAGAATTTGTACAAGCAGCATATATACAAGTAAAATTCTTTTAAAAAAAATAATAAATCAAATGCAACATTTACTCACGTATTTCCCCCTTGTGAATGTCAATATTAATCTATACTAATATAACAACAAGATCGCCAAAAAACGCCCGCCCAAACCAGGGGCATTTTGGTAATTTCACAACATGGCAATTTTGAAGATATTCACCGAAGCTGCCACGTGTCATGCTCTGAATGGGGGGAAGCTGGCGCGTGCAGTACACGCGCCGACAAAGGCGCGTGTCCGCGATGCAAAATTTTTAATTTTTTTTTTTTTTAAAAAACCTGCCACGTGGTGGCCTCTGATTGGCTGGTTTTATTTCAGTTTTTTTATTTTCCACCCATTTTTTTGACCTCAATTATTTTATAATAAATTAATTTTTTAAAAAAAAAAATTACACCAAAAATCATAATATTTTTTTTCTCTATAAATAGAGTCTATTTTCATTTGATTTGGACACAAAAAAAAACCTCTTTTTTAAATGAAAATTTCACCCCTTTTTTTTTACCTCAATTATTTCATAATAAATAAATTATTTAAAAAAATAATACAACAACAACAACAACAACAAAGCCTTAGTCCCAAAATAATTTAGGGTCGGCTAACATGAATCCTCATATGTTATCGTGAAAAAAATAAATAATAATAATAAATAAAAAAATAAATTAAATTAAATTAAATTAAAAAAATAAAAATAAATAAAAAATAAATAATAAAAAATAAAAAAATCAACCCCCCACATGGATTTTTGCCCTCCACTCCGGCCTCTTCAACACCATACTTTCATCCACTCCAAGTAAATTCATATCATTTTCAATTACTCTAATCCAAGTTTGTTTGGGTCTTCCCCTACCCCTCGTCATTTTCTCATTTCTCCATTTGTTAGGCCTCCTAACCGTAGGCATCACTCGGTCTCCTTCTCACATGTTCAAACCACCGTAGACGATTTTCCCTCATTTTATCCTCAATGGGCGCAACTCCTACTTTACCTCTGATCACCTCATTCCCCAACCGATCCTTTCTTGTATGACCGCACATCCATCGAAGCATACGCATCTCCGCCACATTCATCTTATGCACGTGACACTGTTTCACGGCCCAACATTCGGTGCCGTAAAGCAATGCCGGCCTAATTGCCGTGCGGTAGAATTTTCCCTTTAATCTATTGGGCATGCCGCGATCACATAGAAACCCTGAAGCACTCTTCCACTTCAACCAACCTGCTTTAATCCTATGAGCCACATCTCCACCTAATTCTCCATCCTTTTGGATAATGGATCCAAGATAGCGAAAAAACTCAGAAGCTTGGATAATATTTCCATCAAATGTGACCGCCTCTGCCTCCCTACTTCCAACTCTGCTAAACTTACACTCCAAATATTTAGTTTTGCTTAATCGAAAACCTCGAGATTCCAAAGTGTGTCTCCACAACTCCAATTTACTTTCAACACCCTCTCTTGTCTCATCAATCAGCACAATATCATCTGCGAACAGATCAAAGCAAAAAGATTTGAAGAATTCAACAATTTCAAAGAGTTTGAAGCTACAACGATATTGAAGATTTAAAGCTTTTTTGAAGACAATGTTTAATTTGAAGATTTGAAGACTATGTTATTTGAAGATTTGAAGACATTTTTTAATTATTTCCAAGATTATGTTTTAAGACTTATGTAATTTGAAGACGTTTTTTAATTATTTCCAAGATTATTTGAAGATTTGAAGACTATGTTATTTGAAGACTTTGTTATTTAAAAAATATGTAATTTAAATTTTCATCATTTCAAGAGTATGTAATTTAAATTTCCATCATTTGAAGACAATGAAAATTCAAAAAAATATGTTGTGTTCTATTAGTAAATTGACTACGTTAGTTACTAGTACGTTATTTCATAATTTTACTTCATTTATTTACAACATTCACAAATGTATACTTCATTTATTAAAAAATAAATGTACATTATTTTTACTAAATTATTTTCTAAGAGATATATTTCATTTATTAAAAAAAAATGTACATTAAAAAAAATAAACTTAGCCCCAAATGCCAAATCCCAATAATGTTAATTATATTTTCTAAATTCTAATAGGTATAATTAAAATTTTATTTATATTTAACATTTGGATATAAATAACAATAAGAAGCTAGTGGCCAAGTGGTAAACTACACCCTTAACCCCTCCATCAGCCAGGTTTCGAAACCCCCCAGCCCCATTTCAATTTTGCAAAAAAAAAGAAAAAAAAAAAAAAGGGTTTAATCCGTTTGGCCCGTGGATCCTTGGATCCGGGCCAAACGGGCGGGCTTCACTCAGGGTTCAATCACGGGCCGGGCCGGGCTTAAGCCCGTTTACACACACGGACCAAACGGGCTTCGCCCGTTACACCGCATAATCCGTCGCCGCCGGGCCGGGCCGGGCCGGGCCGCCCGTGTGGCCTTCATCAGTGTGTGTTAATAAGTGTTATTATATATTAATAAGTTTCGATTACTTACGACACCGCCACATCATATTTTAAAATAAGTTACAGTTATTTACGATATTGATATCATCTTAAAATGAGTTTTGGTAGATGACAAAACTACTCGTCTATTTTTTTTTTAACACGTTTCTCTTCTTCTTCTTTTCTAATTTAAGAAAAAAAAAAAACAATTTTTCTAAAGATTTTTCGAAAGTATAATTTTTTTCTCGGGTAATTAATCTCACTTTTCCACCCCCAAGGTTTATATAGTACTCCCTCTGTCCCATTCGATTTAGGACAATTTCTTATTTTGGGCCTCTCATTCGACTTCACATCCCAAAATGGCAAGTTTATGTTATTTTTATATTTAATGAGATTCACTTGTCATACTCACAACAACAATCTCCTTACTATTCCTCCCACTCATTATCTCTCTTATTTTATTTTTTATACTCATAATACCTCCTCCACTCATTATTTCTCCTCTTATTATAATAGTATTTTTTAATCCCCGTATCGGAAGAGAGAATTTTAAGTCGGGTGCGACGGAGAGAGTATATCATATGGGGGCCTGTAGATTCATTTTATTTTTTCACTTTAAGGCCTGAACTTTCATTTGTGTATCAAGTTGTGGCCTAGACAACAATTTCGTTAAATATTTGTCAATAAAATTACATGTGCCGGTGAATGTCTATTTTTATCGGAGAGACACTCTGAATTTAGAATTTTATAACGGCAATTATTTTCATAAACTCCTGAAAATAAATTGTAGTTTCCACTTCTTCAAGCCGGACGAATGTAGCAAACTAAAGGTAAAAAAGAACAAGAAATTAAGAAACAAGAACTCATGAAATTTATGAAAGAAAACAACTATTAAATTATATTATATATATATATATATATATATATATATATATATATATATATATATATATATATATATATATATATATATATATATGTTGGAAAAAATAGTGGGTGTGAAGGAAATTTGAGATTATTTCATAAATGGGTTATTTGTTAAATGACCAAATTGATTATGGATTTGTATTCTACTCCATGAGAACATTAAAATCGAATATTTATTTGTCCAAGATGGTTGATAGATGAATGAAATATTAAGGCTCAAAGATGATGGGTTGAAAGTGGGAAAAAGAAGATATCCCACATGGAATGGGAATGTGAAAGTTAGATAGTTTAAATACTACTACACTTTAAGGAGTAATTGTGTGTGGCATAGAGGCTCTCTCTCGCGCACGGGTGCGCAAGGGGGGTGCAAATCATGGTTCAAAATAGGCGTGGAGCTACCGAACTCATTCGCGTACGCGTCTGCTGCGGACACGAATGTAGCTCAGAAATGGCCCTATTCGCGCAAGCCCACCTTTTGCTAAAATTTTGAATTTTTTATTTCAAAATTTAATTTACTCCCATTAACCCATTGTAAGCGAAACGGAGTTAATGTCGAAATTATGGCTTGCAATAATTTTCGATTTTAATTTCCTCCTTGTAACCGCCGTATCAAAATTAAATACGAAATTATTCCGTAATAATTTCGTGATTATGGTTGATTAGCGGTTTCGATTCAAGGCGGTATAAAATGGAGTCTTCACAAACCATTTTACACATCAATTTTTCCTGCAATTGCTCTCACTCTCTCTTTGCTGCATATTGTTCAATCTTCATTTGGCCTCCTTACATACTGCATTGTGGTGATACTGTCTAGACACACTGCCAATTCGCCGGGAACTTTAGGTGCAATGTGCCCCCGGTCCGCACGATCTATCCTGGGAGACTCGCGTCAGGCGGCCTCAGCACTATTGGTGAGGGGACGAATAAGTCTTAAGGAGGCGATTCATCGGGGCTCGTGCACAACCAATTTATTCTTGCCATCTTATCTCTCGTTCAGGTGTAATTTTACGTTCGTAATTTTATTTGTAATTTCTTTCTTACGTAATTGCAAATTTTGCTAACAATCTTAAGACTTATTCGCCTTTTTGAGAAAGGATTACAGATTTGAGAAATACGATGAAAGAGACGGATGGAAGGAAATTCCAGCAAGGTTTTGCAATGACCAGCTGTGGTAAAATTGCAATTCCCAATTCTTTAACCGTTGGATCGAGCTGAAATTTGGTGTGTATGTTCACGACTCATAGGAGAAGATTCTGAACGGTGGAGATTGGAATCTATAATGTGAAAGTGAAGATAAAAATTTCGGACCAGAGCAGTTTTGTGAACTAAAACATTTTTTTTAATTTCTGTTTAATGAGATTAATAAAGATGAAAAGATTGATGCTCCGTGACATCAACTATGTTACAATGATTGTATAAATCAAGTGTGGCTAAGCCTCATGTAGTGGTTATACATCATATAAAGAGATTGAAAAGTTCATTGAAACTAAGAACGTTGGAAGATTAAGTCTTTAACGTTTAGGTGACAAAGATAATAGGTCTTCTTACGAGAAGTTGTTAAAACCTATTAGTTGCATTGGTGACAAAGGTCACAAAGGTTAACATAATAGGGCTTCTTGAAATGAAAGAAGTTAAATCCTATTATTGTTAATAGTGACAAAAGTCACAAAGATAAAAACAGTATAGCTTCTTGAAAGAAGTTGTTGAATTCTATTGTTGTGAACATTGAAAAATGTTACAAGAACAAAAATCATAGGGCTTCTTGAAAGAAGTTGTTAAAACCTATTGGGAGAATATGTGACTAATGTCATAAAGATAAAAACAATAAGACTTCTTGAAGGAAGTTGTTAAATTTTATTGTTGTTGATGATGACAAATAACACAAAATATTTAGAATGAGAACTTCTAAAAGAAATTGTGTATTTTGTAAATGAGAATGTGATTTTTCTCTAATTTAGAGGTGCTCCAAGATGAGACCTTTAAAGTTTTGAAATAATTAACCTTCAATTATAATTTCATTAAGAAATTTAGAGATTTATAAATATGAGTGGTTATAAGAAATAAATTGTGTTAATTCTCCTATTGAATTAGCAATTTATTCTTGGAGTTAATTCTCTAATTAATTTAGAGAGTTATATTTTTAACAACAAACTTATAATTGTTAAAAATTAAAGCCAATGGTTGATTTGTGTAGAGACAAATTTCTAATGGAATGTGGTTGTTCCAAGTTTTCGGATCACCATAGTGAAAAGTTAGAAAATTTTGTTGGCCTTGACTTTAAGTGATGGCAACAAAATATGTTCTACTTGACCACCTTGAACTTAGAGAGGTTTCTTTTGAAAAATCCTACAAAGTTGGGTGAAAATGTGATGGATGTTCAAGCCGTGAGTGCGGTTGAAGCATGTGAATTTTCTTTATCAGAACTATATACTTAATGAATTGTCGGATTCATTATAAATCATATATAGTACGAAGAAAATTGCAAAACATTTGTGGGAGTCATTGGACTATAAATATAAAATCGAGAATGCGGGTGCATTGGAAAATCATCGTAATTCGCTTCCTTGATTTTAAATATATAGTGGACTCCATAAATGAAATAAAAATCATATGGAAGAAGTGGAAATAGTATTCCATAAAAACCATGTTGAATGGATGGTGTTTAGTAAAATTCTCAAGTGATGACAATAATTGAGAAATTACTTTTCACTTGAAAATATTTTAAAATCACCTCAAACATAATGAATGGAAATGAATGTTGAGGTGTGTGCTATTCGTCTTTGTGTTGGAAAAGAGAATAGAACTTTGGAGAAAAAGTTGTCTAACATTTCTTATGGCGAAAGAAAATGTGATGAAGCATGCCGAAATGCTTAATACAAAAACAAAGTTGGTCAAACTTGTTTGAAATGTCAAAATCGTTTGAAAAGTCAAACGTGTGTAAAAAGTCAAACTTGTTTGAAAAGTTGAACATATACCTTGTGTCTTGAAAGACAACTGTGATGTCATTCATGAAACGGAAGGGTGTTCAAGTGATCAATAATGAGATTGAATCTCGTTATATGGTCAAAATAGATAAAAACAAGACTCATCATATACGTGCTTGAAGTTATAATCAAGGCATATTGATTCTTGAGATGTGAATATTGATCAAGTGATCAATATTGAGATGTGAATATTATTCACATAGATGATGGTAAAATGTAAGTTTTACCTTTAACTTTTCTTGCTAAAAAGAAAAATGTTGAATCTTATCTCTTTAAAGAAAAAGTTGGAAAACAACTTAATAAAGAGGTAGTGATAAAACACAACTAAATGTGATTTGTGTATATGTTACACTAAATACTATTGCTTGCATATGATTGGGTATGCTTACAATAGTTGTGATTATAGAATTCTTGTGTATGAATTCAAGATTCAATAATAGAATCATGAAGCGCTTCTTTCTTTAAGAATATGTTTCCGTATAAATTAAGAGATGGGGAAAACTCATTTAAACAGATTCATGATTCAATAGAAGAAGAAGAAACTTATCATGAGGAATAATAAAGGAGAGGCATGACCTCGACATAGCAAATGAGGTAGGATAAGAAAATTCTATGGCCTGAATTTTCTACCCTCCATGCTAGAAAATGAATCACAAAGTTATAAAGACATTGAGCTCTTTGGAAGGATCTTTGTGGAAAGAGGCCATTAAAAGTGAGATTGATTCCATCTTGGAAAATCACACATGAAAACTAGTGGATTTACTTTCGAGTAGTAAATCACTAGCATATAAGTGAATTTTCAAAAAGGAAATGAAGACCGATGGAACAATCAATGAATACAAGGCTAGATTTGTAATTGAGGATTACAAGGAAATGAAGACCTTGATTGTTCATACTTATTCTCTCGTCACGAGAGTAAAGATTGTATTTGCAATTGATGCATAGCAGAATTTGAAATACATCAAATGGATGTAAATAACCTTTCTAAATGTCGATTTAGAAGAGAAAATTTACATAGAACAACCCGAGGGGTTTGTTGTATATGAGCAATGAAACAAAGTGTCTCTGATGTACACCATGATCAAATGGTGTTAATAATGAATATTGGCATTATTGCTAATTTTGGGACTACTCCGAAAATGTGGGGGTGAGTATACTTTGAAAAATAATTACCTGTTGAAAAGGTTTCCCCAAGAAAATAATAAGATGTCCATATGAAGTATGGAAACGTAGGCCTACGTACACTTGTGAATGTGGGGTGTTTCGCAAAGTAGCAAGTCCAATTACCAAAGAAATTGAATTTGATTACAAAATGGTGGATTGTGTTTCAAATTGTGCATATTGGTTTGTTATATATGATTCAATAAGTTTGAATATATATAAAAATCAAAAGAAAATAAAATCAATGGAAATCAAGTATTGATGTCAAATTCATGAAAGTGAATAAATGATACTTTGAATGAAATAGATCAAAGTATTGAAATGATTCAAGAAATGAAATCTTAGAAGAAAATGTGCTAGTTTGTAAAGTCATTGTATGACTTGAGACAAGTACAAAGAGGACATCAAAGGTTTGATTGTGTGGATTTAAACAAGAGTGGCTACGTCACTTTGTTTATTAAATCCAAAAACGATATGTTAACTAAGGAAAATTTTAGTCAATTTGATTCGTTGATTCAAATTCAAGGAAAACTAATGGACTCGTGGTTAAACAAGTCATTAGCTGAATCTGAGTTAACAATTATCAAATGGATAAAATCTTGTTAGCAAGATGGTATATTGCTAAAGTCAATTTATGATTGAAAAGACATATAGCAATGTGTGTAATGGTAGTCTAAACATATACGTCGTAGACATAATACCATAAGACAACTACTCTCAACTGGTACCATATCTATTGACTATGTGAAGTCAAAGGATAATTTAGCGGATCCGTTAACAAAAGGGTTAACAAAAGAGGTAGTTGAACGTTTGACATTAGGAATGGGACTAAAGCCTCTTTAGAAGTTAAACACAGCGGAAAACCCCACCTAGTTATTTGGAGATCCCAAGATCTAGGTTTTCAAAGGGACAACCTAGCTGTTAAAAGACTTGTAGTGTCACTGTGGGGAAAATCATCCCCAAACCCATTCCTTAAGTGACATCCCGAAAGGAAAAGGTTAAGCTTCTAGCTTTTAATGATTCTTACGCTTCGAAAAGTCGAGCGGGATAATACGGGTTAATAATAAGAATCACCTATGTGAGAGAGAAGTGTGGCCGCTTCGAGGAGAATTGTGTGAGGCTCAATTCTTAGGCCCTCTCACAGAATCAGGCATTATGTTCAGGGCCGTGAATGAACATAGTCATGAGAATTGAAGTGTGTTAGGGAGATACATGTGTAAAGTATATGACCGGCTACACAATAAGCTGAACAGTTCAAGGACATCGTGTCTACTGATTAGCGAGTAGAGTAAATATATTTTACAAGGAAAGGTTCAAAGGGCAAACCCCTACCTATCCTATGCAGGTGTCAACTGTCGGACTTTATCACCATTTCCTCATTATTTCCTTCATGTGGGGGATTGTTGGAAAAAATAGTGGGTGTGAAGGAAATTTGAGATTATTTCCTAAATGGGTTATTTGTTAAATGACCAAATTGATTATGGATTTGTATTCTACTCCATGAGAA
Organism: Adenophora triphylla var. japonica; assembly: GCA_022495995.1. Classification (NCBI taxonomy): domain Eukaryota; kingdom Viridiplantae; phylum Streptophyta; class Magnoliopsida; order Asterales; family Campanulaceae; genus Adenophora; species Adenophora triphylla. The sequence goes on along the minus strand of JAFEMH010000553.1, from coordinate 126,479 downwards.
CATTAAAATCGAATATTTATTTGTCCAAGATGGTTGATGGATGAATGAAATATTAAGGCTCAAAGATGATGGGTTGAAAGTGGGAAAAAGAAGATATCCCACATGGAATGGGAATGTGAAAGTTAGATAGTTTAAATACTACTACACTTTAAGGAGTAATTGTGTGTGGCATAGAGGCTCTTTCTCGCGCACGGGTGCGCAAGGGGGGTGCAAATCATGGTTCAAAATAGGCGTGGAGCTACCGAACTCATGTGCGTACGCGTCCTGCGGACACGAATGTAGCTCCGAAATGGCCTATTCGCGCAAGCCCACCTTTTGCTAAAATTTTGAATTTTTTATTTCAAAATTTAATTTACTCCCATTAACCCATTGTAACTGAAACGGAGTTAATGTCGAAATTATGACTGCAATAATTTTCGATTTTAATTTTCTCCTTGTAACCGCCGTATCAAAATTAAATACGAAATTATTACTGTAATAATTTCGTGATTATGGTTGATTGGCAGTTTCGATTCAAGACAGCTATAAAATGGAGTCTTCACAAACCATTTTACACATCAATTTTTCCTGCAATTGCTCTCACTCTCTCTTTGCTGCATATTGTTCAATCTTCATTTGGCCTCCTTGCATACTGCATTGTGGTGATACTGTCTAGACACACTGCCAATTCGCCGGGAACTTTAGGTGCAAAGTGCCCCCGGTCCGCACGTTCTATCCTGGGAGACTCGCGTCAAGACGGCCTCAAGCACTATTGGTGAGGGACGAATAAGTCTTAAGGAGGCGGATTCATCAGTGGCTCGTGCACAACCAATTTGTTACCGCCATCTTATCTCTCGTTCCAGTGTATTTACGTTACGTAATTTTATTTGTAATTTCTTTCTTACGTAATTGCAAATTTTGCTAACAATATATATATATATATATATATATATATATATATATATATATATATATATATATATATATATATATATATATTAACAATAAGCTTTATAAATCAATTGAGATAGTAAATTCATATGGGTCGCGCACATGAGTATTGTTTGTTGAGCAATGATAGGGATACAAAATAAAGTCACAAAATAAATTGATGATATTTTACTGATTACATCGATAGTAAACTTGATAAACTCTAATTAAAGATATCAATAAAATCATTGCAGCTATAATTTTGTGAGCAAATTTTTTTGAATATTTCATGTCCCTAGTATACGTAATTATTGCTTGTCTATATGCCTTCTTGTTGTTGTTTGTTAATTGTTCATATGCTTATTATTATATTTTTCTTTTATTTACCTTGATCTTACTACATTTGTCTTGTTTGAAGGGGTGATATGTTATTATAATTTAAAGATTTTATGAAAAATTATTAAGCTTATAAATTTTAGGAAAAAATGCAAACATATTACCCCAACTATAGGGATTGTTTGATTTTTATACATAAATTAGTTTTCGTTGCAACCACAGTAACTCATCTGTTTTGGATGCCCGTTTAAGATACATAGGGCTAAAGACATCCATTTTTTCAGTTAAAATGATATATGCAATGCATGTGCCCCATTTTTTAAGGGTAAAACATGAAAATCATTGCAATTGAAACAACACAGTTACTAAAGGTTTTAATTGTAAATTAATAAAGTAAAAGATTAACTAAAATAATTTAAAAGGGATTATAATTTAAAATTATAATTTACAAATAACCATCCATCCCTCTTCCACCCGCCACCCACGCCACATCTCCATAGCCGCTCCTACTGCTTCTTCCTCCACCTCCATAGCCGCTTCTACTGCTTCTTCCTCCCACCTCCATGGCCGCCCCTACTCCTTCCAATATATACCTTCAAAATAAAACCAACAATTAATTCTAAATTCAACATTTAATCACATTCTTAAATCCACATATTTCCCCAAATTCTTGACAATTAAGATATTTTCCCAAATCCAAGCCCTGGATCTGGATATTAATTCCCCAAGTGGTTGCTATGTGCCAACGATACTGACTATGTGCGTGTTTTCAGTGTCTGTGAGAGAGTGACATCTTCCCACCTTAGCCATGAAAGTTCCAGCACCGCATTTAGCGAGCTTCACCTTCTTATGCTTGTGCTTAATCTTCTTCGGCTTGGTGTAGGTCTTCTTCTTCCTCTTCTTAGCGCCACTGCGGAGGGGGAGGACGAGGTGGAGAGTCGACTCCTTCTGGATATTGTAGTCGGCGAGAGTACGGCCATCCTCTGGCTGCTTCCCGACGAAGATGAGACGTTGCTGGTCCGGTGGGATGCCTTTCTTGTCCTGGATCCTGGACTTCACATTGTCAATTGTGTCTGATGATTTGACTTCTAGGGTCCGCTCCCGAGTTTGATTTTGCAGGGAAAGTGAAGGAAAAGGGAGGAAATGGGAGCTCATTTCCTCCATGGCCATGCTCCTGAGTTTTTTGAGCGAGGAAAGGGAAGGAAATGGAGACCTCATTTCCTTCCCTTTCAATCACCCCGTGAGAGAGCGGATTGGGAGGAAATGAATATTAACGCCATTTCCTCCCCCTCCCTTCCCTTCCCCTCCCTTCACTTCACTTTCTTTCCTCGCAGTTAAAAACTCGGGAGCTGACCCCTAGGGTTATCGTTTTCCCGGTCAGGGTCTTCACGAAGATCTGCATCTTCGCCGGCGCCGCTGTGCTGCTGCTGCGGGGGTTGCCTATATAAGAAGAACAAGAAAAGTGAACTAGTGATTGTTTGTTTGCTAGTCAAGTGTTTTACTTTTCAATTTTTCCCCTCTTTTGAATTATTTTAATCAGATTATTGAATTTATTTCGTTAATTCTCATCTAGGTAGTTGTCTTCTCAACCTTTCTTTCTTTATTTATTTTGAATGTATATATTAGAAGGAGTATGGGCGTCTATCGAGGTGAGAGGAAGAAGCAGTAGGGGTGTGCAACAAAACCAGAAAATCGAAAAAATCGGATCGAAACCGAGAAAATAGAACCGAAAAAATTGAAACCGAAAAAATCGAAATGTTAATGGTTTTAACCATTTAAAAACTGAAACTTTCGGTTTCGATTTTGGTTTCAAATGAAAAACCGAGCCGATAAAATCGAGCCGAACCGATATTATTAAAACGACTTGTCATTTTAATCTATAGTATAAATGAGGGAAGGGTGTGAACAGTTGAATGAATAGTTTCATCTGTTGAAATTCCATTTTGCCCTTACTATTTTGTCCCTTTCTCATTTTGCTCTTAAAAAAAAAAATTAAATTAAAAAAAAAATTAAAAAAAAAAAAAAAACCAAACCCGTGTCCTTGGACACGGGCATATACTAGTATATATATAAATTTCATCTTCTCATCTTGCTTTGGAGTTAAAATTATGCTTACGGTAGTTTAACTGTTATTTGTAGTGGCAGGTGAACACTTAAATTTGTCATGAAAATCTTAAGTATTTTAATATTGCATCTTCTCATCTTGATTTGTTAATGAGGGATTAATAAATTTCAACTTGCTGAATGTAACTATCATAATCCAACCATCAATATATGCATGTTCTTCTCATCTTGTTGAAACCGAACGACACTGAACCAAACCGACACCAAACCGAAATCGAATAAAACCGAAACCGAATAAAACCGAAGCTTAATGGTTTTAAAATACAAAAACTGATATCTTTCGGTTCGATTTCGATTTTAACCTAAAATTGAACCAAATCGAACCGAGCACACCCCTAAGAAGCAGTAGGGGCGGCTATAGAGGTGGGAGGAAGAAGCAGTAGGGGCGGCTATGGAGGTGGGAGAGGGACGAGGGGTTATTTGTAAATTATAATTTAAAAATATAACCCTTTTAAAATTATTTTAGTTCATTTTTTACTTTATTAATTTACACTTAAAACCTTTAGTAATTGTGTTGTGTCAATTGCAATGATTTTTCTGTTTTATCCTAAAGAAATGGGGCACATGCATTGCACATGTCAATTTAACTGAAAAAAATGGGACACATGCCCTAGATACCTTAAACGCCCTAGATACCTTAAACGAGCATAAAAAGCACATGAGTTACTGTGATTGCAACGAAAACTAGTTTATATATAAAAACCAAACAAGCCCTATAGTTGGGGTACTATATTTGCAATTTTTTCCCTAAATTTTATGTTTCTAAACGAACCTTTATAAAATTTTAAAAATTATCAGTTGATGCTTAAAAATATTTTATATGTGTCTCTTAATAATAAAATACATTCATTAGCACATGCAAAATTTTAAATATCTAACAAAATTCTTGTCTAGGCCTCAAATTTATATAAAAATTAAAATCTGGGCCCTTAAGTGAGCAATTGATACACCATACCTTGGGTAGTAAAGTGAGATTAAGGCTCCGTTTGTTTGGGGAAAGATGTTTTTCAGAAAAATATTTTGCCATTTTTCGATGATTGGTAACCATCGGAAAATAAAGTCGATGTATAAGATTTTTCGATCAGTGTAAATAGGCTTTTTTCCCGAGAAAAATAACTTTCGAATTTCTCATGCTCAAAACATTTTTCAAAAATTTCTTTTTAACACCATCACCCCACCCATCTTTCTCAACCCCCACATTTACCCTTAACCGCTATCCAAACACACCTACCTACCCCCACTACCCACCCACCCACCAAACACCCCCTCCCCGTTAAAAAATCACTAATATTAAAATTATTATATAACGACTCTCCTGTCTCTCCTCCAACCACTCACCCTACCCCCCGTCCCCCTTCTACTCCTCCATAAAAAAATTACTCATATTAAAATTATTTTTAACAACTCGTTTACCGCTCCGAGACTTCCCCACCCCTCTAGAAAAAAAAAACAACTACTCATATTAATATTATTTTTAACAACTCATATGCCGCCCATAAACCTCCCAATCCACCACCCCACCACCCTACCACCCCCCAAAAAAAAAAAAATCACTCATATTAAAATTATTTTTTAACAACTCCCATGCCACCCCTCGATAACCCACCCCACCCCTCACCCTCATACCCCCACTCAAACCACCCCACCTTATCATACTCTACCTTATACCACCACCCATTCACTCACTCACCCACCCTTAACCCCACCCCCACCCTCAATCACTCACCAACCAGCCCAACCCCCACCTTCATCCCACCCACCCACCCCATTTCTACTACTCTATCCTATCCTAATCCCAACCCCTACCCCACCATCTACCTTACCCGTATCCCTTATTTCCTATCCACCTATCTTATTACCCCGTTTGTGCTTTTATTGGATTTTTTATTTATATATATCGAACAACTGAAAATTTTAGATTTATCAAACAATCAAATGTCATTTTTCAAAAAATATTTTCATTTTTCAAAAAAAAAAATCAAAAATCATTTTTCGAAAAATATTTTCTGCAAAATAAATGGAGCCTAAAAAAGCTCCGTTTGTTTCGACGTAAAACATTTTTCGGAAAACGTTTTCCGAAAAATATTTTCCTGTAAAATGATTTCATGTAAAATGTTTTACTTAGGAAGGAAGTGCGTAAAATGTTTTACGGCGTAAAATGTTTTACACAGGAAATGTTTTACATATTATTATTATTATTATTATTATTATTATTATTATTATTATTATTATTATTATTATTATTATTATTATTATTATTATTATTATTATTATTATTATTATTATTATCATTATTATTATTATTATCCATTTATTATTATTATTATTATTATTATTATTATTTTATTTATTATTATTATTGTTATTGTTATTTATTATTATTATTATTAGAATGAGGAAGTAGAATGTTGTACCTTGTGAAATATGAGCTCTACATGAAGGACACCATTTTTCGAAAAATGTTTTACTTAGGACAAGGTCAGTAAGTCGTTTTACTTAGGAATAGCGTAAAATGTTTTCCGGAAAAAGTTTTCTCCATTTTTTGGAAAACAATCAAACACCGAAAAACGAGTTATTTTACGGAAAATATTTTCCGGAAAACAACCAAACAACGGAAAATGTTTTACGATTTTCCGGAAAACAACCAAACAACGAAAAACGAGTTATTTTACAAAAAACATTTTCCGAAAAATATTTTACGGTGAAACAAACGGAACTAATTTTTTCTCGATTACATGAAATGTTAAAAAAAAATTACTTTTGTTCAATTGCAGATTTGAAATATTTTAGGATATTTATTTTGGGAGGAAGAAGATATATTAAATATTTTTGTTGTATCATACAAAATATACCATTTGGTATTTCAAGCCTTGAAAATGGAGATAGAAAATCAACTTGAATTTTCTTTGTGTTTGCACTTAATGGCTAATTTTTTATTTGTTTTGCCTCATTTTTCTAAGCTATACGTGGGCGAAACTTCCGATGATGTATTAGACTTTGTGTGTGTGTACAGTGATCTTAAGAAATCCGATTGTTAAATTAAATTGAATCATTGACCTTAAACAAAACGAAGTTAGGTCGTGATAATTTTTAGGTGCGTTTCGTTAATATTTTAATTGGGGCTAGTCAGATGAGTTAATAAAATTATATTTGCATGTTTAATTCGTCGTGTGCACTACACATAACTAATTAAAAGAAAGAGGTTATAAGTCAGATAATTAATCCACTAGGAATTTATTGAAATTATGTAAATCAAGTATACATTTTTAATTCAATATAAACGTTGCATATTATTTATTTATTAACTTGATTGAATTTTGATAAAAAATTTGTGTAAGTGAGGAACAATGGCAGACGAAAAATGAAAGGTAACTATGCACGCCGAAAAGTGAACCGCAAGATTTGGCTCACCGTATCTCACATGAAAGAAGGTCAAAAAAAAGTGACATAAATAAATACAGTATGCCCGTTGAATTTCGACGGGTTACTGGTTTAACTAAAAAAGAAAGGAAAATGAGAGTACCTTTTGAGAGAGAAGAGATCATCATAATCAATACTCATCAACTTTCGAGCGTCAAACGACGTCGTCAGCGTTCATTCAATAGGATCTTCCCATCGCTCACACATTCTACCCTCCCCCAGAACCACCGTGGACTTAAACTGCCGTCCACCGCACTGAACCCGCCAGTCCACCCAGCTGCTGCTGCTCAACTCATCTTTCTTTCTCTCCCCCATCATCTCTCTCTCTCTCTCTCTCTCTCTCTTACACACACAGAGGTCTCTGAAACCCAGGTATGAGAATTTTTAAAATCAAAATTATGTTCAAAGTTTCTTTCTTGAAATTAGTGCTTACCCAATTCTGCTGTATTCTTCGAGTTTTACAGATAAAATTGGGTTTTCCTTGTTATGAATTTCTCCCTTCTCGATCATGGAGTACGGGCTTTCAGATAGCAGTGGTAAGCTACTCTCAGAGATCATCCTCCCCTCCTCTTTTCCAGTTTTTTGCTACATTTGTAAAAAACAGCTCTTTTATATATATATGAAAATACCTATTGCTGTTTTTGGCCTTTTTTAGGGTTTTGAAGCCTCTTTTCTTGAATTAGGGTTAACGTTTTTTGGTATTTTCTTTTGATTAGTGTTTGAAGTTTTGAAAATTTATCAGGACTAAGGTCAAGCTCTTGTTTGAATCTATAATTTCCCTTGATCTATTATGTATGACAGCCTTGGACTTTTACAGTACAGCCTTTCAAGGTTTCATAGGGAGTCAATCAAAGATTTTTTTTTTTCTATACATAAATATATGCACCAAAATGAGTCATGTTTCTCTTGTTGTTCTTAGGCTTTCCAATGCATGCTTTAATTTCTACTCCCTCCGTCCCTAAAGGAATGTCCATATTCAAGATATTTTTGTCCCAAAATGAATGTCCTTTCAGTAAAAAACTTTGTCCCTGAATGTTTTTTTCCCATTTATTTTTTTCACTAGTCGTTTTATGAACTAAAGGTTTAGGAAGTCTATAACAAGACTATATATCTTTGCCACATAATTGTATAAAAAGTGAACTTCTTCCGAATGTCCCTTAAATGAAATTTGGGCATTCATTTAGGGACGGGGGGAGTACATTTTTTCTTCTTAAATCATTCCATTTATTTTATTAGTATTTGAACACAATTTCTCTGGACAATTGGTAAGGTCTTATGGATGTATAATATTCTTTACAATAAAATGTTTTGTAGGAGTGATTTGGACTTTTGAGGTTTACAAGGCTTGATAGGGAGTTCATAAAAAAACATTTGTTTATCTACGTATTTTTATACAATTGTTTATATGAACTTTTTTTTATAAAGGATACAATTATTTTTTCAGTGTCCTTGCTCCTATTTTTTTGTTGGTGAAATATGGTTTATGGTTTTTGTCTAACTTACCTTCTTATTATTTGTTTTAAATATGCTGGCCAGCCTGGCCTTTGAATGTTTGACAATGGCTAGGGTTAAGGTCGTCATGAATCTTATCTTTAATTGGTATGTACGTAAGAATGTTTTGACTGTTTCGAGTCTTAATGACTGCCTTTTTTTCTTCTCCTTTAATGCTCTTGCTTTGTTCTTACTTAGACTAAATGACGGGCATGACATACCCTTGGATTGTTACTTCTTCGATTACGTAGGGGTAAGCATAAACCGTAACAGGTTGAACAGCTAACAACTTACAAACTAGATTGTTGTGACCATTGGATAACATTTAAGCCAATGTGTGCATTGTAAGGATGCCATGCCGTGCTGTTTTATTAAGGCGGCTTTTTGTGAAATATTTCAAATTTGGGTCTTTGGTGTTGTTTTGTGTTTCGCTAAGTGGCGTAGGTTTTAGTTTCTTGCTCAAGCTATTTAGAGTTTTAAGAATAATTTTTAAGAACAAATTGATTCGAAGCTAAAAATGTTAATTTTGTATCTTTTATTAAAGTGAGCTTTAGTTGGTCGTACTATGTTATAAGTTTCTTCTTCAAGTAGTTTGATTTTTGTGAGCTTAATATTTCATCCTTTCCTTTCGATAGATTGCATTTGAAAAATTGTTACCATATATACACCTTTTTTTTCATCACCTTTCACTTTCAAAATATGTCTTGCTTCCTTTCCCATTTCACCTTTAATAACTGTGTTCTAGATTTATTATTAAATATAATTTGGTGGGTAGTTGAAGACTTTTTTCTTAATTTTACGTTCCAATATTTGGATAAGAATTTGTTTGATTTAGCCTCTATATTTAAGTATTTGAGATTGAATAGAGTTTTTTCCCTCGTTAATTTTGGGGCTGCATAAAGCTTTCTGATTTTGATAAGCAATGAAGTGAAGCAGCTTACTTCACCACTACATTATTTCTTCCTCTTTAGGGGTAGACAAATGTGTTCTTTTTGAAGAAACGATCTCGATATTTAGGTCTGAGAAAGATCGCTAACTGATGGTATAATAACAGAAAGTTTGCCTTCTTCAAGAGATTTATTTAATAGAGTTTTAGTAAATACACTATATAAGAGTTATTATAGGTCTATGTGCATCTCCCACACTATCCTTTGGTTCCTTATGCTCTATTTTTTGGCTTGATAAATTTTCTTCTTTAACATTATCCGATATTAAGGTAATTACCCTCTCAGGGTCCGGAAATTTGAAAACATCTCAAATATATTTTTATCCTTATCAGGAATCCACATCCCCTAGTTACCGAACAAATCTAAGTTCTATATCCTCTGTCCGTTACTCTTCCCATTCCCCTGCTGGGGTTACTCTACTTATAGTTCTAGAGCTAGGGTTTTTTCTTTGGATCCATGTGGTATGGGCCAGGAAATACTTGGCAAGTTTTTGTCGTCCACTGTTTTTAATCTTTTCTCCCCCTTACAGTAAAAGAGCCTTTTTTACCAATGAAAGACAAAGGAAAAAGAAAATTAAAGGAAGAAATGGTTTTTCACCATTTCTTGGTCTTGGCATAAAGAGTGATTTCTTATAAACAAAACCCAAATCTAACTGGTGTAAATCTATTTGGTTGTAGTTAAAGTTATTTACCATTATTGCAGGGACAGATGATGATCTTCCACCTACGCATCAGAACAGATTTGCCGGTGGTGGACGTGCTGCTGATAATGGAAGATCTACAGGCTTTGGGAATTCTCAATTCTCTCGCGTGCATAGTGATATGGAAGATCAGATTCACCAGATAGAGCAAGAGGCTTATAGTTCGGTCCTGCGGGCCTTTAAAGCTCAATCTGATGCTATTACTTGGGTATTTATTATGACCTTTTCCGTATGATCATTATCTGGTTGGCAATCCTATATTTTGAAATCTGTATTAATTGTATGACTTTTGTGCTCGATTGTACTCCAATAATGAAGAATTCATTTAAGGAAGCACATTCTGGATGAGAATCTTAATTGTCAGTTTTTTTGTGTCTTACTGTTTCACTTGTTACTGAAATAATTGATGAACTCAAGAAATCACATGTCACGTTTTCTGCAGGAGATGGAAAGTTTAATAACAGAACTTAGGAAAGAGCTGAGGGTGTCAGATGAGGAACACAGAGTGCTTTTATCAAGGGTTAATAATGATGATGTTATCAGGAGGATAAGGTATGGTCATACTCCCATTTTCCATCGGGCATTTTGTGTTTTTGATAAGTAACAGTTTTGATGAAAAGCCTTCCATGTTCTTGATAGGGAGTGGAGGAAGGCTCGTGGGACCCAACCTGGCATGCTTAGTAGCAGCAAGCCTGTTCATGACCCATTACCTAGCCCATCACTCAAGAAACAAAAGACATCACAATCTTTATCCTTGGGTGCACCATCTCCAACATTGCAGCCATCAAGGCAGCCATCTTCTTCAGCCTTGAAACAAGGCCCTGTCTCGGGAGCAAGGGTCAAGAATCCAAAACCAGTGAGTTGAACTATTTCAGCATATATATATATGCATAATTTTTTATTTTATTTATTTTTAAAGTTGAGATGATAGAAAACTATGATAAGGTAGGTTCATGAGAAACCCGAAGGGTCACCAGCTCCTCACCTAAAGCTTAAAAGAAGTGGGAGACGTTTCATATCCTGAGAATTAGGAGTAACATTTGCATGTTAGGCATCTTTGTTCCACTAAGTTTGGTGACTACGCATCTTAAACACCTATTCCCCAAACCTGCTTGAAGCCTTTTCAACCTCAATTTATACTTTTTCCTTAAGTCTCAATTATAGGCCTGGACTTTTTGGGTTGACCCAATATTGCTAAAAAGATTTAGATCTCCAACTTTTGTCTACCTCTGAGTATCGCTTTCACTGGTTCACTTCTGCCAAGGTCGCATGATGGAGCCACTAGTTTCCCGTGGGATATTTGATACTACTAGGACATTCAAGATGCTAGGACTATCAGTATCTGGTTTCTTTTGGTTGAGCATGGGATATGAAACATTTTTTTATCCTCGTCTGTTCCAATAGGCACTTGCTTCTGAGGTTCTCCAAGTTTGGCATTTCAACGTCTTCATTTGCCAAGTTTGGGGAATGTCAAAGATCCTTTAACAATCTAACAATAGAGTCCCCAATTGTGTTTTAGTGAGTGCATCACAGATTTCTCGGAGCCTTCATGTCTTCCTTTGCACTATTATGAGAATCAATTCAGTATACACATGCTTTTGTTATTCCCTATTCAGCATTCGTAGTTGCACTGGGTGCCACATCCTTAATGATGTCCATACAGTCTGCTTCCACAGGTTTTGCTGGCAGGGGTCAAGTTGCCAATCAGGGTTCTGCTAGTTCCATTGGTTTGAATGAACCGGCAGATGTAGCACAACTGGACCCTTTGATAGGGAGGAAAGTATGGACGAAATGGCCAGAAGACAATAGCTTTTATGAGGCTGTTATAACTGACTTCAATCCCATGGATGTATGTGCTGAAAACTACTTTACCCTGTTCCTGAATTTGTTATGCCTAGCTTAATTGAAATTTTACATCGGCAGGGTTGCCATGCTCTGGTGTATGATATCGGTACACCCGATGAAGCTTGGGAATGGGTTAATCTTAAAAAGGTATATACATTTATATATATTATGTAGCCTGTATATATGGATTCATGACTGGAGCCTGATCCCTGGTCAACTTTTTTGTCACTTAGTAGTCTTTTGAACAAAAAACAAAAACAAAATTGTCTTTGGTTTTGGTTTTCATGGGCTGAGTTTCTTCTCAGAAACTAAACCCTCGGCCTCTTGGGTGAGCTGTGGTGGATATCTTATCCACTTTTTTCTCATCAAATATTTTCTTTTTCTAATAGGGAATGAAAAAAAATGTAAAAGAAATCCTCTAGTATATATATATATATATATATATATATATATATATATAAATATATATATATATGTATAAATACACACACATCATCCCTATACATCATTCCATCTTTACTACCATCGTCTCAGTAAACTTTTTGATAAAGACTAGTAATGAGGTCACATTATTGATCAACAGAGACCCATGCTTTTAGGTTAACATTTTTAAATTGTGGTGACTCATTCTTAGCCTCAGGTAATTGGTTTGAATGTTGAAGTTCTATGAAGGGGAGTAGTGAGACACTCGATACAAGGAAGGTGTCTATAAAGTGGGAGTGAGTGAGAGAGAGAAGAGGGGGGGGGGAGATAGAGAGGGAGAGGAATGTATGCATGTGTAAAAATTGCAAGAGAGAATGAGGTTGAGATTTGGTGCATTGATTAATACTCCCTTCGTTCCTCTTCACTTGGTACTAATTTTCATTTTGGTCCGTCCCACTTCAATTGGTACTACCCAAAGTACTACCCAAAATGGAAAGTTTCTATACTTACAACACCAATCAAATCCCCCACTCATTCTCTCTCCTACTTTTCTTTTCCTACTTGCAACACTTCCTTCCACTTCACTCTCACTTCTACTTTTTCTTAATTCTTGTGCCCAAAAATTTGATATCAAGTGAAGTGGTCCGGAGGGAGTATATGCTAAGAGCTATAATCCTTGTCCTTTTCCTCTCGTTTCTTTTATTTGGAAGTCTAAAATTCCTTTTAAGATCAAGGCCTTTATGTGGAATGTAGTGCTTAATAAGCTCAACGCCAATGATAAGCTCCGGATCCGGCGACCTTTAGAGTGTATCTTGCCTAACTGCCGTGTTAATTGCAAGAGTTCTAACGAATCCTATGTTACCTGGACTCGGGTAGGGGTATCCCACCATAGCTGTGAAAGGCTACCGCGGCACCGCCTTCCTCGCCCGCCTCACCTATTTGGCGCCTTTATGGGTCGACCGCCTTTTGGTTTTATGGCGGGTTGTTGTGCGCCTTTTTGTCCCGGGCAACATCTTTCTTGGTTATGGTGTGAGGCGTCCGCCTTTGTCAAAAGGTATAATAGGCGTATGCGTAATGTTAAACTAGGTCTTCAGGTATAGAATTATACATTTAAAATAATATATTAACTTAATTTCATGTATTATTCTTTTTTCTAACATTCTTTGAAATTTATTTTCACGATTTAACTACTACTTAACTACTGATTTGAATATCAAATGTGTTTTTTTCCTTATAATTCTCTCTTTTGGGGTTTTAGTTGCGTCAAGTTGCTATTACATGTGGAGTTGTGACGTTTATTTAATGCAGAATTCTTGTTCATAACATGTTTAAGTTTTGTTTAATATATGTTACATATGTATTATTTTTATATTGTTTGTTCTATTTTTACCGCTTTGCTCGCCTTTCGGACCCCTCGCCTTTCGCCTTTCTTAGGAACTTCTCGCCCGCCTCTCGCCTTTCGTCTTTAACAACTATGTGTCCCACACGGGTACGAATCTAAGAGTCAATTCACTTTTTCTAAAAAAATTGAACGCGGAAACATCCTCCTAGATTTGGACACGGATACGGGGATACGTTAATAACAAAAAATATTGAGTCTATTTATATACTTTGCTTATTATAAAAAATAGTCTGATTTATTTTTTTGTACGAAAGTATAATTTTTTAATTTTATTTCTAAATAAAATTATAATTTTAATGAAATTTAGCTAAGATATAATGTATAATTAAGTAAAACACTAACATTAAAATTTGTAAAATCTTTATAAATGAAGTCAACTCACTTTTTTTTTTTTTTTTTCAATTTTTCTTGCCGTATCCGAGTGAAAAACCGGGTGTCGGGTACGGATTTCTTATCCATGTCGGTGAGTGTCATGTCGGACACGGGTACTTCGGCAAATTTGAAGAGTCCGAGTAACATAGGATGAATCACATGATCATCTTTTTCTTCATTGTTCCGTTGCTTGCTATCTTTGGAATTGGCTTTTCGAGGTGACGAGAGAAAATAGGGTGAGCCCTCGATTATTGACTTCCTTCTTACAGATGCACTATCGTGGTTTTGGGAGAGGAAAGGATGCAGTTCAGCTATGGGAATGTGGGATTTCTGCTATTCTTTGGTGTTTATGGGTGGAGAGGAACACCATGATTTTTCGGAATAAACTACTTCCGAATCACTTATTATGGGATCGAGTGATCTCTATATCTTCTCTTTGGGCGTCAGCTAACTGGGCTTTTCGGGGAGTATCCATTCAGATTTGAAGCGAGACTGGCTGCTGTACTTGTTTAGTTCTTTTTTGGTTTTGTTGTTTTGCTCCACTTTTGTTTCTTGACAGACATCTTGCCCGTCTCTTGTAAATCCTTATCTTCATTCTAATATTTTTTCTTATCAAAAAAGTAAGCAGATTTCTCAGCAGTTGTATGTCCGAGCGCAGGCTTTATTCTGAATCGTGATCAATTTATTTCTGCACTCACTGTGTAGGTTTTTGTGGAACAATTGGTGAGGAACTTTGGTGAAAACAAGCTTGTTTTATACTTTTTTTTTTTTGCGAGTAGGAGGCTTTGCCATAGCAGGGGTAACGATATGGTAGGTTGTTGTGGAAGAGCAGGGTGTTTGCCATCTTATTGGGGATCTGGGGGTTACGGAGGGAAAGTAATTCTTGGATTTTTGGAGACTAGAGCTGCCCTGGCTTCTTGTTTGGCACAGTTTCATGTATTTAACGTCTCTGGGAGCTACGTCTAAGGGTGCTGTTAGAGGACTGCTCATTCGTGTCATGAAAAAAGGGTGGAGTGCTTTAAAAGGGTGGAGTGCTTTAGTCTCTTGATAGTTGAACTTCTAAGTTTCGTGCACTTGGCTTTATTCTCTTCAGAGGAAAGTCTTTACCATTCCTTGTATTCATCTTCTAGTCTTATATATTCCTTTCTGTCAGAAAAGGGTTTTTTAAGTGCCTGGTTTGAAGGGAGTGTTGGCGGCAACAAACCCTGAAGTTAGCAAAATATCCAAGTACCTGACAGTCTCTTATGCAACAATTTCACCTGTGAATTCCTAGAAACAATTACATTTAATCAAATTAAGTTTTGGAGCTGTGAATAAGCCTTGGAGGAATCTGTCCAATTCCCTCGCCATCTCCTCCATTTCAAGGGAGTTGAAATTTCTGGCTAGGTGCTTCTTATAGAGCCACAAAATGTCTTGTTGTGGTGTTTCAGAGACCTGTGATGTTCTTGCTGTCTGCAATCTCGTTATTCGGCTGTATCAATCCTTTTCGGCACTGGGGCTTCGAGGAGAGAATTTGGTTGTAAATTCTTAAGATGAACACCGAATGGCGCCGGAACGGTGACAGAATCTGTGTTTGGTTGGCCATGTAATCTGTACCAGGTTTGAGTGGCAGGAAGGGATATATCCGTAAAATACATTAAAAGTAAGTTTGGAACTGATTTTAATAGGTTAATCGCTATTTTTGCATCCTCTATTTATAGAAGTCATAAGTGTCCACGGAAGTGTGCACATCAGGGTTGTTACCACTTGCTGTTTTTTCCTTTGGTTCAGTTTAAAGTTGAGGATGGCTCTTCCATATGTTTCCATGATCCAGTGGGGAGAGATCCTTCTTTGTATATTTAACCAAAGTCATTTTCGGTTTATATCACACTTGCACCTCAAAGAAAGGTCTTTCTTTTCAGTAATCTCAAGGGTAGAGAAACCAAGGAGCTGTTGTCTCTGTCGGATGTCCTTTCTCACATTAGTCTCTCTTCGTCCTGAGATGCAGGTCGTAGACTTGAGAGCCCTTTTTTTCTTTTTTTCTCCGTCATATGGTGTATTTCACTATTCCTCACGCCCTACTCCTGTTTCTTTTGTTTGGGAAGCAAGAGTCCGTTTACTACAAAAAGGAGATTTTTGTTATCTCTGATGCGTACCCAATACTAAATATCTTTTGCATGCTTGCATACTCTACAAGAAATTGTCTCCAAATGGGGTGTGATAAGCAAATGGAGGTAGGTAGGTTCATAGGATCATCTCTTGCTTCCTTTCTTTGACCCATTTTAAAGGCTTTGGTTGCAGAAGGAAAAAAGTGATTTCGTATTTTCACTGTTCGCTACCTATACTGAGAAGATTTTTTATACTCCGTCATTTATTTGAACATGCTCACTCATAGCCCTTCATAGGATAGAGTGGTTTTCCTTGGTTCTCTTTGGCCTTTGGCATGGGGTGCTCCACACACCTGGGCGTTCCTAAATGGTTTTTCATTTTATTCTTTTGAGTGACATTCTTAAAAAAATTAACTTCTACTAGCAAATATACATGCATATCCTTGCTAGTATTGCTATCCACCTATGCACTTGTGCTATTGTAAGATTACTTAAGAATCTGATATTTGTTAAAGGTAAATTCAGTAATTATCATAATTTGGACACTCATTTAGGGACACTTCTTTTTCTCAGAAAATGAACCTCCATTTAGGGACGGAGAGAGTAATTTTAATTTTCTTCTCTCTGATTTTTTTAGATGAGTTAGTGGTCTTGTTCCTACCCTCTATTCTCTATGAGAATTTCCTTCTCTATTAAAAGAGGGATGAAAGCAAAAGACAGAGAGGGGGTGGGTTGGGGGAGGAAGGAGAATGTATGTTTTTTATTTAGCAACTTCAGTGTTCTATGTCATCAGTTTTTATACCCCTTCGCAAAATAGTTTCCCGGTAGATTGGACACACTGGCTAAAGAGTGTTATTTGACTGTTACTTCTGACTTTTACTTTTGAAGAAGTTTGTAGATGGTCTGTAGTGATATAAGGAGCGGCTCCTGTATGAATTATACAAAGGATACCCTTCTTGGGAACACCCGAAAAAGGAATTAAACAAAGGATACCCTTCTTGGGAACACCCGAAAAAGGAATAATGACTCTTTTTCCAGAGCGTTTGACAGTTTTTTAATCAAAAATAATATTGGTTGTTTTCTTGAATTACTTGTTTTGAAACATCCCAGAAAGAACTAACGGTCTCTGTTTGGGCTATCAGGGGAGTTTGATAATCGTATTTCAAATGCCACCACTTCTGCTTACCATTATCTTTCAAATGTAGATGGCAGCAAATGGCAAAGTAAACTTAAGCTAAGTGTGATGGTAATGTAGTTTGTGGTGAGACGTGGAGTTTTATAAAAGAAGAGGAGTTTATTTTGACAGTAGACCCACTAGTTACTGACTTTATGTCAGCAAGGAATCTCAACTCAGTGACAAAGATCTTTTTAGAGGTCATGTTACTTGAATAACCGTGCGTTTATTGTAGTTTCCCAACAATCCAGAAACTTCCACAAATACATCCGGACCATGCCGAAGCTAGCTGCTGTTTCTGTCATTCTATCTTCGTTTTTGAAGCAGATATCCTATCAAAGAAAAAAAAAACATTTTTGAAGTCGGGTTCAAGATAAAGAGCTCACTATTTATATCTACTAGCAAAAATACATACGAATCCTTGCTAGTATTGCTATCCACCTTAGACTTGTGCTATTGTAAGAATACTCTAGAATCCGATATTTGTTAAAGGTAAATTTAGTAATTATCATAACTTGGACTTTCATTTAGGGACACTTTTTTTTATTCTGAAAATGAACATTTAGGGACGGAGAGAGTAATTTTTATTCTCTTCTCTCTGATTATTTTTAGATGAGTTTGTAGTCTTTGTTCCTACCCTCTATTCTCTATGAGAATTTTGTTCTCTATTGGAAGAGGGATGAAAGCAAAAGAAAGAGAGGGGGGGAGGGGGAGGAAAGAGAATATTTTATTTGCTTAGCAGCTTCAACATTCTATTTTATTAGCTTTTATACTCCTTCCTTCGCAAAATAGGTTCCCGATAGATTGGACACACCGGCTAAAGAGGGTTATTTGACTATGTACTTCTGACTTTTACTTTTGAAGAAGTTTGAAGATGGTCTGGTCTGTAGTGATATAAGGAGCACCTCCCGCATGAATTACACAAATGATACCATTCTTGGGAACACTTCGAAAAGGAATAATGACTCTTTTTCCAGTGTTTGACAGTTTTTTTAATCAAATAAAAGATTGTTTGTTTCTTGAAACACTTGTTTGAGAACATCCCAGAAAGAACTATTGGTCTCTTTTTGGGGGATCAAGGGAGTTGGATAAATCTTATTTCAAATGCCACCACTTCTGCTTGCCGTTATCTTTCAAATGTAGTTGGCAGAAAAGTGGCAAAGTAAACTTAAGCCAAGTGCGATGGTAATGTAGTTTGTGGTGAAAAGTGGAGCTTTATAAAAGAAGAGGGGTTTATTTTGAGATTAGACCCACTAGTTACTGATTTTATATCAGCAAGGAATCTCAACTCAGTGGCCAAAATCTTTTTTGAGGTCATGTTACTTGAACCACCGTGCGTTTATTGTAGTTTCCCAACAATCCAGAAACTCCCACAAATACATCCGCACCATGCCGAAGCTAGCTGCCATTTCTATCATTCTATCTTCTTCTTTTTTTTTTTTTTGAAGCAGGGATCCTATCAAAAAAATAATATATTTTTGAAGTCGGGTTCAAGAGATCATTATTTATATCATACCAAGGCTCAAAAAGTTCCAATCTATCACTGATTATCTTATTCACTATTTGCAGATTTCGCCTGATGATATTAGGTGGAAAAGTGAGGATATTGGAATTTCTCATAGAGGCGGCCATGGTGGATCAGGCCGTGGAGTTCAGAAGTCTATGCCTCCTGGTGGTGCTGCTGCTGTGTCTGGAAGAGGGAGAGGGTCCATGAAAAGTCAGTCGAAGAAAGAATTTGCTCTACCACAAAATGGAGTTGGAAAGAAGGCTCTTTCTGATATCCGGATACTCCACACCGAAACTCTTATTAAGGAGGTTTGTCTGTTCCCACCTATCTTCTTCTTTTGTAAATTTGCTCGTTCGACTTTAATACTCGGCGGATTACTGCAAAAGTGATGGACTAATTTCTCTCCCTCCCCCCCCCCCTCTCTCTCTCTCTGACAGGTGGAGAAGGTTTTCAATGCAAGTAATCCTGACCCAATGGAGATTGAGAAGGCAAAGGAAGTACTTAAAGTAAGAATATATCATATAAACATTCTTGGACTACTAGTTACAGTTGTTTCATTACTAATTACATGGTAATGCAGGAACATGAACAAGCTCTCGTTGATGCCATTGCAAAGCTCGTGGAGGCATCAGATGGTGAAAGTGGTAATAACTGCTAACACATGACCATTATATATGCAGTTATATATACAACCAAACCTAGATGGTAGATTGCCTCTGTTGTATTATTCATTATCTCTCTAGTTTAGATGTTCCGAGTACTTTTTATCGGTGTAAAACTATATGGGATTGAATTTGAGCGAAACCCTTTTTTTTTTTTCGGTGGTAATCTTTTTGGTTTTTGGTTTTTAAAAAACCATTTTCATTCTTATTTGGTCTACTCTTAAGCAGATAGGCAAAGGAAAAAGCCATTGCCGCAAAGGAAAACTGTTGACAAAGAAGCATCAAAGAAACAGCATAACAAGGGACTAGGTGAAGGCTCAAATGGTGGTGATAGAGTTGCAAAGGAGTCAACTGCAGTATCCAACCAGCAAAATGCAGCTGATGAAATGCAATAGTTGTAAATGTTTAGGGAAAATTGCCTTGAATGCCCATGTACCTTAAAGTCAGATATAAGCTATTGTGCTAGTCGGTCTCTGTAATTTAGCACAACTTAAAATAGTCTAATGTAATATAATGTTAATTGGATAATAAATTATGTTTGCCAAGATAGTTCTGTTAACATGAACTCTCTTCTCTCTCTCTCTCTCTCTCTCTCTCTGGAGTAAGTTGTTTGATAGCTGACAATGGCATGGGTAACTTTAAAGAGACTAAAAACAGAGCAAGTTCAAGAAGATACAAACAAGCAAAGCATCAATTAGTAAAAAAGATTGGCTTCTTTAAAAAGACAATCTTTTTTTGACGGAGTATAAGATTGCAAAATCTTGAGTTCAAGTAAAAGACCTATGTTGTAAGCCTTCTAAAGTAACTGCTAAACCATTATGGGACGGAGGCCGAGGAATGGATGACCATTGCCACCCCTACTTCCAACATGTCCTTTACATCATAGCGATACAAGAAAATATATTCATAAGAAATATTAAGACAGATGATTCAGAGCAGCTCTACATGAAAATATATTCGTAAGAGCATCTACAACAATGAAAAAAAAGTCACGGCACATGCACATGTGGAGGACATGAAGTCCACAACCATGACACCTTTGAGTGGCACCCATGACTTTTTTTTTTTTGGCCTACGCCGCATGGTGCCGGCTGACACATGTGGGGCCACTTTTTTTTTGTTATTTTAGAAATGGACCTCCAAAGTAATTACTTTATATATTTAAAATTAAATGTTACAAAATAAAGAATTTGCTTGTATTTTTTATTACGTATTTTAATGTACTCCCTCCGTCCCATTATATGCTTCACCCTTTTGAGAAATCACGCAAATTAAGAAAAAATGTAAGTGGAGAAAGTGTTGTGAGTGTAAAAGTAAAATAGGAGAGAGAATGAATGGAGAGAATAGTAAATTTGAAAAGTGTTGTGAGTATAAAAGTGAAATAGGAGAGAGAATGAGTGGGTGAAATAGTAAAGATTCTTTGCCATTTTAGGAAAGGTGAAGCTTTTAACGGGACACCCGTTTTGGCAAAAGGTGAAGCTTGAAATGGGACGGAGGGAGTAATTTGTTTTCGTATGTAATTTTCATGTTATAATTTATTAGATATAAACTTCTTCAAATAATATAAATAAAACTAATAAATATTAATAAAATAATTAATTATAATTAATCGTTTATATAGTACAATAATTAATAATTATATATGGTAGTAATAAATGTAATATAGTAAATGAGTAGGAAAGAGAAAATATGGTTGGGTATAGTAAAAAGTAGGAGAGAGAAACTGATAACTTTTGTCATGAATGAAGATAATATTGTTTGGAGTTGTGGTTATTGATGACTGATGCGTGGAGCTAAGCTGGAGGAGAAAGGGATGGCATGACTCAAATTTTAAAATTCATGATTGCGGATGCTCTAAGAAACATTAAGACATGATGATTCAGAGCAGCCCTACATATAATCAATTGGGTAAAGTACTCAATATAGTCCTATTCCAAAATTGTTGGTTAAAATCATTGAACTTTCTAAATTGCCAACCAAGGAAGAATAGGGAGAGGGGAGAGGAGGAGAGCCAACAACTAAGGAAGGAATAATGTATAAATAAGTAAACCTCGTTAAGGTTAGTGATGGGAAATGGAAATAAGTTGTTAAATTCTTTGAATAATCCAATTATCATCAGTGTAACCCCAATTAATCATCTGATCCCCAAAGTTAATTCAAAAAGCAAGAAATTTGGAAGAAAAATAAGGTACCTGCAGCTGCAGAAGAACCCACTAACAAAATCATGTCAATTGATAGACTCTGGGAAAACCCATTCGCAAACAGCAACCACATCTTTGATTTCTTGGAAGCCACCGCCAGTAAGGGAAGCCCTGACAGTTGATTTCCCAATCTTTCTCATATCAAAAGTCAGACATACAGAGTAAGGATGGGCTATGATAAAAAGGAAGATTGTCTTTGATATCTTCTCGTGATTTGAAGATTATTGTGTGTAGCTTTACCCTGTTGCTGGTTTCAACAAAGCTATATTCTTATGTGCAGTTTGTGGACATTGTGTTTGTACGTGTGTAAAATCCAAACTCTACGATAGTAGAGATTCATGAGTGTATTAGTAGTGACACACAAGAGAATTAGAATACATACAATTTTCATTTTCCTCAGCAATCGTCACCCAAAAGCCAGTTTCGTTAAATGTGCCACCGCTTAATGCAGTTTTACTTAATTCAGATACCAAGTTAGTTACAGCAAAATAGATATCTGGAATAAGAGCAGCTCCAGAAATGTTCTTCAAAAGTGAGGCTATTCACACGTGGATCCACTATATACTTTGTCGTACACAACGCTTTTTGCACCAAAAAGGGAACCAACTTTAAAATCAAACACCATGACCAGCAACTTCAGGACATTCTTTTCCCATTTGTTTCTCCTCCACCACTCGTAGCTTTCTTGAATACGTTTTTGTTGGAGTTGTTCGTACAGCTTGGAAACTCTTAGGGGGCTTTACAGCTTGAGAGATATTTGATGGTAGTTCAGATTGCGAACTCATTGGCACCAATTCCTCTTGAGAAGTACCTTGTAACTTTAAGCCATACCTCACAGGCATCAACTCTTCCCCTTCAGACACTAAAGCCTTCATAAACTATAATACTCCACATAAATTTGCATGCGTAGATGAAAGTTTAATGTCAGCATATCATATATATACACCCACTGTCCCAAGAACATTGTACCATTTCTAAGAAGGCCAAAATGATCACAGTGCAATTTCAAGAAGGTACAAACATGTAATCATCATCCATAACATGTTTGACTTGTCAAATGAGACTATCTCTTTGGGATGGATGGAATTTGAAAGAAAAGAGTATACCACTTCTCAAACATTAATTAGTTAGTGCATGAAAAGCTTGTACCTTCCAGTCGCAGAAATCAAATCGGAAGATGAAGTGGGAGTAAACCACTTCTCCGGACATTACAGCCCCAGAATGAGGAGCATTTCTTGGCGCTGAAACAAAGAAACACGATTACAAGAGTTTCATGCTTATAAAATAATAACAAATGAAAATTCTCAAACAATAGTTTATCTTACAAACAAGATGAGAGTCTTTCTCATCCACAGCTATCAAAACCCGTCCATCTTTGACAAGGAAAGACAGAGCAAACAAGTTCTCAACTGTTTGAGCAAAGGATTTTCTGTTTAATATGAGCTTTTCCAGTTCCACTGTCTTCTTTTCTTTAAGAATCTCAAACATCATAGTCATGTTTGTGACAGCGTCTGTTTTCTCCTCACCGGTGTTATACTGTCACAAGTAAAAACAAGGTAACAGCACAATTAGCAATAACTAGTACAGACTCGTTCCTGTTTATCATTTGATCAAGTAAATACAGGAAATCTAACAAGTACATCTCCAAGTAGCTGAAGCATTGAGCTACTGCAGTGATGGATCAAGGACAGAAACTGCAACCTAATCAGGTTCACATCTTCAAGCCTATAAGCAATACTCCCTCCGTCTCATTTGAAGGTTTACCGTTTGAGTTGGGCACAAGAATTAAGGAAAAAGGTGATGTGTTGTGAGAGTAGATAACTGGGTAGGGGAGAGAAAGTGGAATAAGTGGATAATTGTTGTGAGTATGACAAGTGGGTTTCATTTCCATTATAGGAAAGGTGAACCTTTAAATGGGACATCCATTTGGGAAATAAGTGAACCATTAAATGGCACGGAGGGAGTATATGGTACAAAATGCGAGAGTCGGGTATAGTCACACCACTACTTTCGAAGAAATGATGTCCCTTAGATGATGATAACTGGTGATAGAACATTCCATGTAGGATCGATAATTGCATACTAAATACCTAGCTTCTCGCATTGTTCAATAACTCATCTGCATTAGACCTTGATTTCAGATCGTACCGAGCAGTGGTGGAGCCAGACATTTTTCAAAAGGGGGGTAAAAATATTTTCACTAATTAAAAGGGGAGGGGGGGGGGGAATAAAATTTAGTGCATATTTTCTTTACACAAATGGCAAAATGGGGAAGATTTAATAATTTGAAGTTTTGAACTAAACCCCCTAAATTCTGGCAATATTTGCAGTTGTAAAAAAAATATCAAATGGGGGCAATATGCCCCATATGCCTTTTCTAGCTCCGCCACTAATACAGAGACAAAGTCTGCTCGACTCCATCTGTATAATGGGAATAGTTAGGGCAGATATTTGTACTATGAAAAGCTTGAATTTATTTTTCCCATGCTTGATCCCAAGAAAACACTCCCCCAACGAGTCACAAGATTGTAGTAGGGACATGAAGGGGCCAAAACAAACTATATATCACTTTTTCCCGTTAATACACTGAGGTAGCTCGAACATCTTCACAAGCAAAGGGGTTTTAAAGCAAGAAAGATGGCTCAAACCATCTCAGATTCATTTTTTTCATCATACCAAGCTGCAACATTAAGTACTTCTCTCCCCAGCCCTAAGACCTGCTCTGTGGTTTTATGAATTTCTCCCTCAATGTAAGAAACTAACCTGCCATTGAACTTATTAGCGACATTTAGTTTCATTACTACTTTGCCAATGGACATTAAAGTCTCAATGGATGAAGTTGGAGGAAATAATAAAAGGTAGAACGAGCTTCAAGTAACCATCGAACAACCAATGATAGTTGATCGGAGTGAAAGAGGATCTGGTTGTTTAAGCAAGAGGTCTCGGGTTCGAGCCCTTGTGGATGCAGGAAACTATCTCGGGAGAGGTCCCCGCTTTGGCCCTCAACAGTACCTCAAGGTATTAGTCTCAGGCAAACCCGTGGATACATTGGGACGGAAAAAAACTATTGAAAAAGGTGTGCAAATCCATTTGATGTTGTCAGGATCTTCCTCAAGCAGCAACTCGTCGTTGTAGTCCAAATTTGATATCTCCGGCTCCTTCTTTTCCGATTGATATACACACACTCAAACGTTAACTAAGCCGGGGGCGGCTCCGGCGTAAGCCCCTCCGGCGTGAGGATAAGAATTTGCTTGATAAAGGGGAAAACCAATAACAATGGTGGTGCCTGTGTGTGAAAAATGGACGTACCTCTGAATAAAGCCTCCCTCTCTTATTTATACCCCTTTCCCTCGTGCCTTGCATGTGACATCCTCACGTTTCATGCCTCCTGCCACGTGTCACCATTCCATTTGTCCTTTATAAAAGTAAACCCTTAACACGTGATCATCAATCCCAATGTATAACCGTCTCCTGGGTCCCATTCTGTAGATATTTATATGCCGCCTCTGGTGAATAACATCAATTGGGATCCCTCTCTCGCCGGATAAAGTCGCTAACTATCCTGTCTCGCTTCACCACCATATCTCGCAGTTAATCTCTATCGCCAGCTTTCTTCATACTGTTTCGCCATTTAATGTCTCCATCTACCCCCTTCTCATTGATTCTAGCGGGATACCTATCCCAAATCGCTTTCTTATGACCCTCCTTGAGCCGCATCTGCTTTTGTCCTCTTCTTGGATCTTATCTCAATTTTGGGCCCACTTGCTATTTTCTCGCCAATAGACCTGGGCCAGGCCCAACCATTATTATTAGACAACATCAGAAGCCCCTAAGTTTATGGCGAGATTCATTCATGGTCTCGCCAAAAACTTTATGATTACTGCCTTCTCCCTCTGCGACACATAAATCCTTATTCAAGAAGCTACCATTGAAATCCCCATCCATACACGTGTCCCTCTTCGGGTATCTTTTAAAATTTTAATGGGCCGTCATTTGGGAATCGTGCCAAATTGTGAGGGAAAATTTAAAATTTTTCCCAAACGTCACATCAATCATTTCCTTAAAACCCTCTCTCATATAAATACCCAAATTACTTCCCCCATTCCTCTTTTTACTCTTCTTCCTCCTGGCTTAAGCTCTCCCAAACTCCGGCAAACCCCAACCTTAATTCCGGCTATTCTTCTTTATTTTTCACCGTTCATTCACTGATTTCTTTCCCAAAATTGTTTCTTGACCTTTATTCTGTTCATCTCTACCCATCTTGGAAGTGATTTGGTGCATTATTCCTCAATTCTCAGGATTCCACCTTCTTTTCCGGCGCTTGTTCATCTTTTCCGGCGACTCTTCATCTTTTCCGACCAAGATTTTAATCATCATCAGGTAACTTTTTCAAAACCCTTCACATTCTTTAAACCCTTAGTTTTGATTTCCATTTTTCTCCCAATTATTTGAATCTTGTTATTCTTTTTGCCCCATAAAATTTTTCCCAAACTACCCTCCATGGCTAGATATAAAACTTGTGCTAGGCGGGTTAGATACGGTTTATGCCAGGTGTTTCAAAGTGCGGTCTATATAGGCGCCTGCGAACCACTTGGGCGAGATTGCCCAAGGCCGACATAACTAGGCTACTTGTTGAGAATTGGGTGGATCCTTCGATAATCGACTCTCTCGAAATCCAAGGCCGCTTCTTTCTTTCACCTTCAGCCCCTATGTCCCGTATTTTTACTTCACACACAGAATTAGTTCGATTTATCAAGGACAAGTATGAACCCAATTTAAGCGACTCATCTGAATCCCATTGTGTCGCTGATCCTTTTTCCAAGCGTAGGATGCATTATAAATCAGTCATTTCTTCTTCTTCTTCCAGTGAATCCCGCGAGACGACCGATCAAGCGGCTTCTTCTCCGCGGCGGCATCCAGAATCCCTCTTCTTCAAGAGTTCAAAATCTCCGCTGACCGAAGGTACCATCTTCACCAATCCCGCCCATCTTTGAGGCGGGATCTTCACTGTACCGGATAACGGTTCCCTCATTCCCAACCCCATTCTGATTGGCGCGAGACTATACCACATAGATAGTTCCATTTACCAAATTTCGAATATCAAGGCGACCTATCTCTCGCCCATTTAAGAGAAATGCGTGATGGTATAGTAGTTTTCCTTCCCATTTCAAAGCAGGACTTAGAATTCCTCTTGACTCTTTCCTTTGTGAAATCTTATTCAAAGCCCAAGCCCTGATCACCGAAATTCATCCCAATGCCCTTAGAATCATTCGCCTTTATTGTCATTTGTCGCTCCTTCGCAAAGAACCCTCTATTCTTGCCTTACTTACTTTATTCAAAGGCTATAAACAAACCACCAACTTGAAGATGATGTAGTTGAAACCCGTCTTTCTCTAATACCAAAAGAGGTCCCAAGGTCCTTACTCCCCTTCCTACAAAAGTTCATGACTGGATGGACGATCCTCTTTTCATTGTTTCTCGTGTGGGGTGGTCTCATCCCGCCGATCTTTACCCTATAAATCCTCAGATTGAATCAAAATTTGCGTCCGTGGTTGGAGACAATGCTCTTATTGCCGCCATTCGCGCCTTAGCCACTCGTCCTGAAAATTCTCCTGTTGGTACTCCCGACCTCTCATTTCTTGGAGAGGCATTTTACGAGATAGAGGGTTGCTCGACCAAGTGGGCATTGCTGACAACTTACCCCGCGTTCAACCGCGAGTTCCCATAAGCCATGTTCACTTTGATGGGTGGGAGCGACATACAGAAAATAAATATGCTTATGAGTGCCGATCATGCAGTGGTACTCGTCACTGTTCGCCATGAATCTTGTTCTTTGTATGTTCCTTCTTGAACTTGGCTCTTTTTCACATTTAATTCATACTGTCACTTTTCAAACTCTTATCCTCCTTTTTCTTTCTTTCTAGATCATAGAGCGAAATCAATGGAAAGTCGCCAAGCCGACCTTGAACCGACAATAGACGGAAAAGTCTTGCGAGCGCTCGCGGCCCATTGCTCTTGCCGCCCTTCCTCGCAAATCTTCCTTTGCCCGTATCTCGCGATGGCAAAGACACGTAAGAGATAGCCTTGGAAAAGTCTCAAAACACAGCCAAAAACAGAGCTAGGCCTACTAATGCAGCTGCTCGTGCCAAACGACAAAAGAGAATTGCTTCCGTATCAACAAGCATCGCCCCACCTCCACAAGAAGTCATCCCGCCTAATCCTGCCATTGTCTCAACTTCTCCATCTACTGAAGCTGTTATCCCGCCAATCTCTATCTCAATGACATCTGATATCAATATCGCACCCAATGTCATCCTGCTTACTAATGTCGCCCCTTTGCCAGAAAATGTCGAGGTTTTCCCATCTGAACCTGTCCCAATTAATTCTCCTTCTTTGGAAGTCAACAATGATGAGCCCAATCAAACTGTAATTCCTCCTTCCCGCGAGATGGAAGTTTGCGACCTTACCAACGTTTCCAGTTCTCCTCCCACTCCTCGCGACCCAAACACTTCATCCACTTTTCCTCCACCCAGCTGGCTTCAAGAAAACTTTTCAAAACCCACTGATTTCGCCGGGCTTTTCGAACTCAGTAAGGAGATTGCTAAAGTTCCCCACATAAAGGGACTTATTGAAGAAACTCGCAGCGCGGAGGAATGCATGTTGGGTAGCTCGGCTTTGATCAGAGCTAGCGATCAACTTCAAGTTCAACGTGTCGCCCACATGGATCCCGACCATGCCGCTTGTCAGGCTGGACTCTATTTTTCATTGGTACGTTGCTCTTTTTCCCTTTATTAACATTTCCTTTATTTTCAGTTACCTTTTAACTTTCCTTTGTTACCTTTTTCAGCTTGGATCTTCTATCATGGGTATGAGCGAGCAAAATACTCGTCTCGATAACGAATCCACGAGCTTAAAGGCTACAAACCAAATCTTGAAGCGCGATAAAGACATCCTCAAGGGCAGGGTCACTCGGCGGGAAACCACCATCAAAAACTTGGAGGAAGAGCGCGACAAATTAAAGTCCGATCTGGCTACTTCCCAAGATCAACTTGATCGTACCTTGACTGATCTTAATACCACCAGATCTGATCTCACCACTGCCACCAATGAACTCAACTCTGCTAAGGAGAATACCGCCAAATTGAGGAGCGAGAATGAAGCTTTAAAGGAAAGTCATGCAGCCGACACTCAATCTTTACAAGACGAGATTGCTAGGCTTAAAGAGGAGCTGACTGGGAAGGCCGCAGAAATTACTGCTCTTAATGCTGACGTGGCTCAACTAACCGATGACATTTCTGATATTGGGAACCAGACTTCCCTTCAGGTTATGCGGGCCGCAGCAGCTGATGTTGATGATATTCCGGCCATTACTATTGAAAAACTTGCCCATTGGGGCTCAGAGCCCATTTTCAGCGAGGTATGTCGCCGCGGTCACTCCTTGGTTCCTTTCACTCCTGAAGAGCTTAAAGATCTTGCTGATGAAAATGCTTTATTGGGTAAGTCGCCTTGGACTCCTCATACATTAAGAACCCAAATGCCCTTGCTTTGTGGGGCGACTTACTCGATCATAAACACAAGCTTTTAGATGACGCTAAAGCTCTTGCCCTCGCGACTTCAAGTTCAACTCAAGCCGCACCAACTGATGATCCCAATGCCTCAGCTTAATTTTCCTTTAATATTTAGCTTACTTCAAACAACTTTTGTAACTTGCCATGGTGGCTAAACAATTTACTTTCTTTTCTTTTGGGGCCTGCGAGCCTATAAACAATGTATATTCGCGGCCTTTGTGCTTGCCCCTTTACTTTTATGCTTCACTTATTTCGTCATTCATTGTTTTGATAGTTTATCAAAAATCTCTTTTTGCATGACAGGTACCATATACCTATAGTAGAGCCGGGAAAAGTTGATAATGTTTTATTTGAAGTACATGAAGGCGTTTGTGGAGGCCATCCAGGAGCAAGAACATTGGCCAATAAAATCATGTTTCATGGGTATTATTGGCCAACATTGAAGAAAGACGCGGAAGAATATGTGAGGAAATGCGACCAATGCCAGCGACATGCTAACATTCCTAGGCAACCGGCGACTGAGCAGACACCAATTATTGCGGCCTGGCCTTTTGATATGTGGGGAATAGACCTTATAGGACCTTTCCCTAAGGCCAAAGGAGGAGCTCAAATGGTGGTGGTAGCTGTGGATTATTTCACTAAATGGACAGAGGCAAGAGCACTAACTTCTACCACTGAAGACCAAATTATCAGATTTGTAACGGAGGAGATCCTGTGTCGCCATGGAATGCCGCGGGCAATTATTTCTGATCACGGGCCACAATTTAGGAAGAAGTTTCATGGCTTTTGTGTGAATTTGAGTATCAAGCATTGGCAATCCGCAGTTTATAGGCCGCGGTCTGATGGACAAGTGGAAGCCGCTAACAAGCAAGTTTTGGAAATTTTGTGTAACAACTTAGAAAAAAGAGGAGGAGCTTGGTTAGAAGAATTGTCCACAGCTTTATGGAATGTTAGAACAACGGTGAAGGGGTCAACTGGCGAGACATCTGATGTTGTCTAATAATAATGGTTGGGCCTGGCCCAGGTCTATTGGCGAGAAAATAGCAAGTGGGCCCAAAATTGAGATAAGATCCAAGAAGAGGACAAAAGCAGATGCGGCTCAAGGAGGGTCATAAGAAAGCGAGACGGGAGGTATCCCGCTAGAATCAATGAGAAGGGGGTAGATGGAGACATTAAATGGCGAAACAGTATGAAGAAAGCTGGCGATAGAGATTAACTGCGAGATATGGTGGTGAAGCGAGACAGGATAGTTAGCGACTTTATCCGGCGAGAGAGGGATCCCAATTGATGTTATTCACCAGAGGCGGCATATAAATATCTACAGAATGGGACCCAGGAGACGGTTATACATTGGGATTGATGATCACGTGTTAAGGGTCAGTTTACTTTTATAAAGGACAAATGGAATGGTGACACGTGGCAGGAGGCATGAAACGTGAGGATGTCACATGCAAGGCACGAGGGAAAGGGGTATAAATAAGAGAGGGAGGCTTCATTCAGAGGTACGTCCATTTTTCACACACACAGGCACCACCATTGTTATTGGTTTTCCCCTTTATCAAGCAAATTCTTATCCTCACGCCGGAGGGGCTTACGCCGGAGCCGCCCCCGGCTTAGTTAACGTTTGAGTGTGTGTAGATCAATCGGAGAAGAAGGAGCCGGAGATATCAAATTTGGACTACAACGGCGAGTCTTTGCTGAGGAAGATCTGGCAACATCAATCGTTCCGCTGCCGGACTGTTTTCTCTTCAAGGATTGAGTTTCATCGGCGGTAGCTTCGATACAGGCGGAGTTCTGCATTTTGGAGATCTGGAAGGTGGGTCTGTGTTGTGGGCGATTCAATTGTTGTGTTGAATTTAGTGATTGAGTTGGCTTTATTTGCAATTAGTAAACTGAGGATTGTTGTTCTTATTTTTGTTGGAATCGATTGGTGTTGTGTTTGTTGTTAGAATCAATTGGTATTTTTGGTTTGAATAGTTGGAGAGTTTGATATTGTTTGATTGGGTTGATATTAATTGCTGATTGCAAAAGTGTTTGTGTGAAGTTGTGGAGGATTTGAAGGTGTTTGTTCTTATTTGTTAAATCTGGGTTTGATTGCGGAAGGTTTGAAGTGTGAATTTGTGAATTTGTTTTATTTCGAGTAGCTGGGATTTTGGTGTTTTTGGTGGTAGTGTGTAGTTGAAGTAATTGTTGAGATTTTAGAAAGTTTTGGTTGGTGTAGAAGGGTTTTATTGCTGGGTTTCTATTGGTTGTTTCTGGGTTTCTGGGCAAGATCTTCAAATCTTCATAAGATTTGCAGATTTCATATTTAAAGTTCGTTAGCTTGATTACGTAGGAGAAAGGAATGACAACACCTGAGAAGAGTATAGTGGGTCAGAAAACTGTGGCTGGAAGGAATCTCATTACACCAATGTCGGGGTATGGGAGTATAGGAATGGGCTGGACGAGAGATACTTCTTCCTCGCAGCAAATGATTCCAGAGGAGATGGAGCGAGATACTGGGGATGAAAGAGAGAGAAATATAGTGCCGCCACCCCAAGAGGAGGAAGCAGAGAATGAGGAAGAAAGTCTGAGGATCCATAGTAATTTAATATTA
Organism: Adenophora triphylla var. japonica; assembly: GCA_022495995.1. Lineage (NCBI taxonomy): Eukaryota > Viridiplantae > Streptophyta > Magnoliopsida > Asterales > Campanulaceae > Adenophora > Adenophora triphylla. Next base: position 94,715 of record JAFEMH010000553.1, on the reverse strand, counting down.
CAATTAATCGAGAATAACAAAAGACTAAGTGGCAATGAAGAAGTTAAGCCTACCCCCATCCCGGGGTTTGCTAACGGTAAATACGCGAAGGAAATAAGGGAACAAGCAAGGAGGTAATTGTGGTAAATGATGAGCGAGATAAGGAAGTAGAGCACGAGAAGCCAAAGGAAACGAAGCGAGAATTGAAGGGTCGCAAAAGAGAAAGGCCTGGAGAGTACATGGAAAATGGACGAAAGATTAAAGTTTATCATCGGGCCGCACACTTCTCAAGTGTCATCCCTTTATTGTGAAGAAGAAGATGGTGATACCGCGTCGAATGAAGCGAGAAGATGGCGAGAGAGATGAGAAGTTTCCAAAGATAGCGAGAAACCCAAGGCGGTAGAAAGGGGAAAAGGTGTAGGAGTTAGTCGCTTTGGAGAAGAGGACGGGTTAAAAGACGAGATGGCCGAAATGGCAAGAAGGTTGGCGTAGTTGGAAAGCGGTGGTACAATTGATAATGAGAAGGACTCGTTTGTCGCCCCATTTGCCCGGTATATCCAGGAGGCTGAGCCAGCTCCTGATTTTCGTTTGCCCGCTCTATCCAAGTATGCAGGAGTAACTACCGCGGAACTCATGTGGCGGGATTTGAAGTCACCGTGGCGATATTAACTAAGGACGATGCTTTGTTATGTAAGACCTTTGCTAGTACCTTAGAACTTCAAGCTTGATTGGTTTGTGCGGTTTGCAGTTAATTCTATATCTGGGGTATCAAGACTTCAAGAGAAAGTTTTTGGCAAGGTTTGGATCGATGGGAGCTCAACCGGTAGTGTTACAGGAGTTGATTGAATTAAACGAAGGCGAGAAGGCCTTGTCACCTATACAAATAGATTTTTGCTAATCGCCAATCAAATCTCGGAGATTGATCCCAAATATGTCATAATGATGTATATGTCGGGCTTGTTGTCGAATCTTTTAGGAGGGAGTTAAGGATGAGGCTACCTGCGACTTTAAGCGAGTTACACGAGCGAGTCAAGGCATATTGTGGTGGGGAGGATATTGAGGAAGGAACTTCTAATACTGGAAAGAAAAGTGTTAAAGATAGGATTGAGTATGTAAAGGAAGGAAATGCGGCTTCAAGGAGGTGGTAGAGGAAATCCGCCGGCGGTAGAGGAGGAGGTCGCGATGGAGGTCGCAATGGAGGTCGTGGAGTAAGGAGGATAGTAAGATTCACAAGGTTGACCGCTACACCAAGTGAAATTTTGCGGGCCGTTGATTTGCCACCAGCTTTTGAAATGAATGATCTGGGGAGGATTAATATGAACCAGTACTGTAATTATCATCGGGATAGGGGGCATGATACGGATAATTGTTATAATTTGAAGAAAGTTATTGAAGGGAAGGTTGAAAGAGGTGAGCTGCAGGAGTATGTATGGCAGGAACCGAATGTAGCGGCTCAAGGAGGAAATGGCAATCGGAATGAAATTATGGTGATTCACGAGCCAGCAAGTATTACTTGTTTAAGTAACCAGATCATGTCGCTCTCTCATACTTGCCACATTCCCGCTTACCCACCCAGTGAGAAAAGGATGATCGGTTTTCTAGACGAGAATCGGCTTTAACTCCAAGCCGTGGATGCCAACCGATTGTGATTTCTATTGCTCCAGGAACAGTATTCGCATGTAGTATTGGTGGACTCGGGAGCTAGCAAACATCCTTTATTATGAAGCGTTTAAAAAGATGCGATATACAGAGGCTAATTTGGTGCCGTATAAAGGATTTTTGGAGGGGTTTACAAACCACACTGTGCGGGTTAAGGGGACAATTTCTTTGGCGGTGGAAATAGGAGAGGATGAGAAGGTGAGAACTCACACCGTAGAGTTTATGGTTATTGATTTAGTGTCGCCATACAATGCTATTGTGGGCATTCCTTTTATGCAAAGTTTTGAGATGGTGGTGTCTATCCCGCATCAGCGGGTCAAGTTTCCCACGACAAAGGGAATAGCATGTTTGAAAAGCGAGGTAAAAGAAGTTATTCAGAAAAAGATTGAGATGCAAACAGCGGCTAGGGCCAGTACGAGTTCACTTTCTACGACTTTGACAGTGCGGGATGCGAGAATAAATATGATCACCGACTTAGGAGGATGTGAGAGTTGGGAGGAAACTGAAAGCATGAAAAACAAGTCGGCAATCATTGTTATTGAAGAAAAGGCAGAAGATGAAGTCGTGCAAGGAAGAGGTGAGGGGCAAGATATGGAGACGAAATGATGCGGGGAGAAATCGAAAGGAATTTGATGGCATTATTGATGATGCAAGCGAAATGGCACAGTCGAGATCCGCAGAATTTGTCAAGATGAAGGAACCCCTTATTGAGGAGGTAGTGGATCCCGAAAGTGAAGAATGTGATGAAGAGATTGTAATGGAAACACCTGAGGGTGTGTCGCTTGCCGGGAGAGATAAGGGAGGAAGCAGCGACAAGAGAATAAAGAGATGTGTAGAAAAGAAAAAGGCGGCTGAAATGGAGGTAGATACATTGCAAATTCGGGATGAGCCGGATATTCAAGCGGCAGAAGAGTTGGAGGAAGTAATTATTAATGGCGAGTACCCAGAGCAGAAGGTTAAAATTGGGAAACAGTTGAAAAAAGATGAGCGGGAGATGCTGATTGATTTTGAGGATAACATTGATGTATTCGCTTGGAGACCTGAGGATATGTGCGGAGTTGATGAGAAAGTCGCCCTACACTGTTTAAATGCCGATCCAAATGTTGAGCCTTTCAAGCAAAAGGTAAGATATTTGTCGGCGGAAAAAGAGAAGGCAGTGATTGGAGAAGTCGAGAAGTTATTAAAGGCGGGAATCATTGAAGAAATCACTTACCCGGGCCGTGGCTTGCCTGTCGTAGTGCTAAAGGCAAACAAGAAGTGGAGGATGTGCATAGATTTTACAGATTTGAATACGGCTTGCCCCAAGGATTGCTATCCTTTGCCGAAGATAGATAAATTGGTAGACTCCATTGGCAGACACAAGAGTGTTTAGCTTTATTGACGCTTATTCGGGGTATCACCGCATCAAGATGCTTGAAGAAGACAAGGCCAAAACAAACTTTCGAACTCCCTCGAAATTTTTGTTATAAAATGATGTCTTTTGGTTTGAAGAACGGCGGGGCGACATACCAAAGGATGGTCAATAAGATATTTAAATCGCAGATTGGGAGGAATGTTGAAGCTTATATTGATGACACGGTAATCAAAACCAAGGGGAGGATCATTTGGTGGATCCGCCGAAACTTTTGAGAACTTGAGGAGAAATTCCATGAAGCTTAACCCAAGTAAATGCACTTTTGGAGTAGACGGGGAAAGTTTTGGGATTCTTGGTAAATCGCCGCGGGATAGAGGCAAATCCGAAGAAGATTCAGGCGTTAATTGATATGAAGTCGCCCAGACCATTCAAGAGATTCAGAGGTTAAATGGTAGGGTAATAGCTTTGGGCCGGTTTGTGTCGCGGTCGGCCAAGAAAAATGTTTGCCGTTCTTCAAGGTACTAAAAAGGAGATCGAGAAGTTTTCTTGGGATGAAAAGTGTGAAGAAGCATTTCATAAGATAAAGGAATACTGGGAAAGCCGCCAATTTTATGTAGCCCTGAGGAAGGAGATCGTTTGTATGTCTATGCCGGCGGCTTCGCATTTAGCAAAGAGCAGAGCGGCGGTATTGATAAAAGAAGATGGCGGCGTGCAAAAGCCGGTGTATTATGTATCTAAGGCATTAAGTGAAGTAGAGGCGAGATACTTTAACGCGGAAAAGTTGGCTTATGCTTTGGTGATTGCGACGCGGAAGTTGAGGGCCTATTTCTTATCTCATCCCGTTGCATCGTTTTGACCAATGCACCCTTACGAAAAATTTTACAACAAATTCTCGATTCAATGGGAAGGCTCTTGAGGTGGTCAATTGAATTAACGGAGTTTGATATTCAGTATGAGGCGAGAAAGGCGATTAAGGCTCAGTCGTTGGCGGACTTTATTCTCGAAACGTCATTTACGTATGAAAGAGAGGAGATAGAGACTTCGGAGGCCAAGAAGAGGAAAGCCAAGTCGCAGGACCCTGAGGTGGAGGAGGAGCGAGAGAGACCAGCAGGATGTTGGGAGTTGTTTGTTGATGGATCCTCAGCTAAAGACAAAGGTGGAGCAGGAATTTCGTTGAGTTCGCCAGAAAAGGATTGCATATATGAGAAAGCCTTAAGGTTTAAATTCAACATGACAAACAATCAGGCAGAATATGAAGCGTTGGTTGCAGGATTAGAATTATGCCGAGATATTGGAGTGAAGCAGGAAGTCGCTCATTCTGACTCTCAATTGATTGTCAACCAAGTAAAAGGTAGATATGGGGTATTAAGTACAATTTTGGCGAAATATTGTGAAATGGTGAGGCAAATTTTGCAAAGCTTCGATTATTGGGAACTGGTGCAGATTGACAGAGAGAAGAATGTACGGGCTGACATGTTGAGTAAGGCTGCTTGTGACAAAATTGAAGAGTTGCCCAAGAAGGTGATGGTAGAATTTATTGAAGAGCCGGCATTTGACAGGCCGCTAATAATGGAGATCGAAGTGGGTGAGAAAGATTGGGTAAGCGAGATGAAGAACTATTTGGAAAAGGAAGAGCTGCCTCAAGAAGAAGACAAGGCGAGGATCGTTAAGAAAATGTCGCCCAGGTTTACTGTACAAGATGGGATCTTATACCGCAAGTCTTTCTCGCGACCTTTGATGAGGTGTGTAGAGCCGGGAAAAGTTGATAATGTTTTATTTGAAGTACATGAAGGCGTTTGTGGAGGCCATCCAGAGCAGAACATTGGCCAATAAAATCATGTTTCATGGGTATTATTGGGCCAACATTGAAGAAAGACGCGGAAGAATATGTGAGGAAATGCGACCAATGCCAGCGACATGCTAACATTCCTAGGCAACCGGCGACTGAGCAGACACCAATTATTGCGGCCTGGCCTTTTGATATGTGGGGAATAGACCTTATAGGACCTTTCCCTAAGGCCAAAGGAGGAGCTCAAATGGTGGTGGTAGCTGTGGATTATTTCACTAAATGGACAGAGGCAAGAGCACTAACTTCTACCACTGAAGACCAAATTATCGATTTGTAACTGGAGGAGATCCCGTGTCGCCATGGAATGCCGCGGCAATTATTTCGATCACGGGCCACAATTTAGGAAGAAGTTTCATGGCTTTTGTGGAGAATTTGAGTATCAAGCATTGGCAATCCGCAGTTTATAGCCGCAGCCGCAACGGACAAGTGGAAGCCGCTAACAAGCAAGTTTTGGAAATTTTGTGTAAGAACTTAGAAAAAAGAGGCGGAGCTTGGTTAGAAGAATTGTCCACAGCTTTATGGTATGTTAGAACAACGGTGAAGGGGTCAACTGGCGAGACAGCTTTCGCATTGAATTATGGCTCAGAAGCTATGGCTCCCGCGGAGATGGGTTTGCCGACCCACAGGGTAACCTATTATGATGAGGTGATGAATGGCGACAGAAGATGCTTTGAGTTGGACCTAAGTGATGAGAAAAGGCTTAGGGCGAGAATGAGAATGATCAATTATAAGCAGAGAATGAAGGCGCAGCACGACAAACGGGTGAATAAGAGATCATTCAGTGTGGGGGATTGGGTGTTGAGAAGCCGTGAAATTAAAGGAGCGACAGCGGGATTTGCCAAGCTAGACCCGAAATGGGAAGGTCCCTTCCAAATTGCCAAGATTGTGCGAGAAGGGACATATCATTTGAAGGAAGAAGGCGGCAAAGATGTTCCAAATGCATGGAGTGTAGATCATTTAAAGAAGTATTATCGTTGAAGAAATAAGGGTAATTCGCTTCTTACTAAAGTCTTTTTCATAGTAATTATGATGAATCTATAAATTTTTCAGTCATGATTGAAAATCATATATATCTTATCACTTTGAATATAAGATATACATGTTTGAATATGTGTTGAATATGTTTTGAATATAATGAAAGTATGAAATTTTATTCCTCATATGTATCTTACATGGATTACATTCTATTTTACGATTATGATAATGTGTAACTAGTCGCCAATAACATGGTAAATAAATCGCTTAGAGTAAAGTTGCCTAAAGACAACTTCACTTTTTCGATGGGAGTATATGTGTATGGTGATATCTCGCCAAAAGTAAGAAGGTAAAGAGTTTTTGATGAATTATCAAAAACAATATTTGATGAATTATTGAAACATGGATAAAAGATGTGAGTCAAGAAAGTCTACGAGAAAGTCTACGGACTATAAAGATGTGAGTCAGAAGTCGCAAGAAAGTCTACGGACTATAAAAGATGTGAGTCAAGAAAGTCTACGGACTATAAAAGATGTGAGTCAATGTAAGTCGCAAGAAAGTCTACGGACTATAAAAGATGTGAGTCAAGAAAGTCTACGGACTATAAAAGATGTGAGTCAATGTAAGTCGCAAGAAAGTCTACGGACTATAAAAGATGTGAGTCAAGGTAAGTGTCAAAGAAAGTCTACGGACTATAAAAGATGCGAGTCAGGCTACAGGTTATAAATGATGTGAGTTAGTCTAAGGACTATAAACATGAAAAGTCTATGAGCTATAAAAGTGAAAGTCTCCGGACTATAAATGGAGAAAAGCTCCATCTCGCTTTAAGGGCGTAAATGTAAGTCGTTATAAAAGAGATCTTTATCTCGCTGGAATGACAAGGGAAAAGATATGAGACAAAAGAAGGAAATTATTCTAAATAAGAAGCAAAGGAAGGATTTAAAGTCAGCGACAATATAAGTCGCATAATATGCATTATAAGTAAAGTCGCCTAAAGACGACTTCACTTTTTCGATGGGAGTATAGGTATATGGTACCTGTCATGCAAAAAGAGATTTTTGATAAACTATCAAAACAATGAATGACGAAATAAGTGAAGCATAAAAGTAAAGGGGCAAGCACAAAGGCCGCGAATATACATTGTTTATAGGCTCGCAGGCCCCAAAAGAAAAGAAAGTAAATTGTTTAGCCACCATGGCAAGTTACAAAAGTTGTTTGAAGTAAGCTAAATATTAAAGGAAAATTAAGCTGAGGCATTGGGATCATCAGTTGGTGCGGCTTGAGTTGAACTTGAAGTCGCGAGGGCAAGAGCTTTAGCGTCATCCAAAAGCTTGTGTTTATGATCGAGTAAGTCGCCCCACAAAGCAAAGGGCATTTGGGTTCTTAACGAAGGAGGAGTCCAAGGCGACTTACCCAATAAAGCATCTTCATCGAAGATCTTTAAGTTCTTCAGAGTGAAAGGAACCAAGGAGTGACCGCGGCGACATACCTCGGCGAAAATGGGCTCGAGCCCCAATGGGCAAGTTTTTCAATAGTAATGGCCGAAATATCATCAGCATCATTCTTTGCGGCCCGCATAACCTGGCGAAGGGAAGTCTCGGTTCCCAATATCGAAATGTCATCGGTTAGTTGAGCCACGTCGGCATTAAGAAGCGATAATTTCTGCGGCCTTCCCAGATCGGCTCCTCTTTAAGCCTAGCAATCTCGTCTTGTAAAGATTGAGTGTCTGGCCGCATGACTTTCCTTTAAAGCTTCATTCTCGCTCCTCAATTTGGCGGTATTCTCCTTAGCAGAGTTGAGTTCATTGGTGGCAGTGGTGAGATCAGATTTGGTGGTATTAAGATCAGTCAAGGTACGATCAAGTTGATCTTGGGAAGTAGCCGAGATCGGACTTTAATTTGTCGCGCTCTTCCTCCATGTTTTTGATGGTGGTTTCCCGCCGAGTGACCCCGCCTCGAGGATGTCTTTATCGCGCTTCAAGATTTGGTTTGTAGCCTTTAAGCTCGTGGATTCGTTATCGAGACGAGTATTTTGCTCGCTCATACCCATGATAGAAGATCCAAGCTGAAAAAGGTAACAAAGGAAAGTTAAAAGGTAACTGAAAATAAAGGAAATGTTAATAAAGGGAAAAAGAGCAACGTACCAATGAAAAATAGAGTCCAGCCTGACAAGCGGCATGGTCGGGATCCATGTGGGCGACACGTTGAACTTGAAGTTGATCGCTAGCTCTGATCAAAGCCGAGCTACCCAACATGCATTCCTCCGCGCTGCGAGTCTCTTCAATAAGTCCCTTTATGTGGGGAACTTTAGCAATCTCCTTACTGAGTTCGAAAAGCCCGGCGAAATCAGTGGGTTTTGAAAAGTTTTCTTGAAGCCGGTAGGTGGAGGAAAAGTGGATGAAGTGTTTGGGTCGCGAGGAGTGGGAGGAGAACTGGAAACGTTGGTAAGGTCGCAAACTTCCATCTCGCGGGAAGGAGGAATTACAGTTTGATTGGGCTCATCATTGTTGACTTCCAAAGAAGGAGAATTAATTGGGACAGGTTCAGATGGGAAAACCTCGACATTTTCTGGCAAAGGGGCGACATTAGTAAGCAGGATGACATTGGGTGCGATATTGATATCAGATGTCATTGAGATAGAGATTGGCGGGATAACAGCTTCAGTAGATGGAGAAGTTGAGACAATGGCAGGATTAGGCGGGATGACTTCTTGTGGAGGTGGGGCGATGCTTGTTGATACGGAAGCAATTCTCTTTTGTCGTTTGGCACGAGCAGCTGCATTAGTAGGCCTAGCTCTGTTTTTGGCTGTGTTTTGAGACTTTTCCAAGGCTATCTCTTCTGTGTCTTTGCCATCGCGAGATATGGGCAAAGGAAGATTTGCAGGAAGGGCGGCAAGAGCAGCGTCGCGAGCGCTCGCAAGACTTTTCCGTCTATTGTCGGTTTCAAGGTTGGCAGCTTGGCGACTTTCCATTGATTTCGCTCTATGATCTAGAAAGAAAGAAAAAGGAGGATAAGAGTTAGAAAAGTGACAGTATGAATTAAATGTGAAAAAGAGCCAAGTTCAAGAAGGAACATACAAAGAACAAGATTCGTGGCGGAACAAATGGCGAGTACCACTTGCATGACCGGCACTCATAAGCATATTTATTTTACGTATGTCAAGCTCCCACCCATCAAAGTGAACATGGCTTATGGGAACTCGCGGTTGAACGCGGGTAAGTTGTCAGCAAATGCCCGGCAGTCGAAGCAACCCTCTATCTCGTAAAATGCCTCTCCAAGAAATGAGAGGTTGGGGAGTACCAACAGGAGAATTTTCAGGACGAGTGGCTAAGGCGCGAATGGCGGCAATAAGAGCATTGTCTCCAACCACGGACGCAAATTTTGATTCAATCTGAGGATTTATAGGGTAAAGATCGGCGGGATGAGACCACCCCACACGAGAAACAATGAAAAGAGGATCGTCCATCCAGTCATGAACTTTTGTAGGAAGGGGAGTAAGGACCTTGGGACCTCTTTGGTATTGTAGAGAAAGACGGGTTTCAACTACATCATCTTCAAGTTGGCTGGTTTGTTTATAGCCTTTGAATAAAGTAAGTAAGGCAGTAATAGAGGGTTCTTTGCGAAGGGAGCGACAAATGACAATAAAGGCAGTAATGATTCTAAGGGCATTGGGATGAATTTCGGTGATCAGGGCTTGGGCTTTGAATAAGATTTCACAAAGGAAAGGGTCAAGAGGAATTCTAAGTCCTGCTTTGAGCTGGGAAGGGAAAACTACTATACCATCACGCATTTCTCTTAAATGGGCGAGAGATAGGTCGCCTTGATATTCAGAAATTTGGTAAATGGAACTATCTATGTGGTATAGTCTGTGCCAATCTGTAATGGGGTTGGGTATGAGGGAACTGTTATCTGGTACAAGTGAAGATCCCGCCTCGGCGTAAGAGGGCGGGATTGGTGAAGATGGTACCTTCATCAGCGGAGATTTTGAACTCTTGAAGAAGAGGGATTGCGGAGGCCGCCGCGGAGAAGAAGCCGCTTGATCACCATCTCGCGGATTCACTGGAAGAAGAAGAAGAAATGGCGATTTATAATGCATCCTACGCTTGGAAAAAGGATCAGCGACACAATGGGATTCAGATGAGTCGCTTAAATTGGGTTCATACTTGTCCTTGATAAATCGAACTAATTCTGTGTGTGAAGTAAAAATACGGGACATAGGGGCTGAAGGTGAAAGAAAGAAGCGGCCTTGGATTTCGAGAGAGTCGATTATCGAAGGATCCACCCAATTCTCAACAAGTAGCCTAGTTATGTCGGCCTTGGGCAATCTCGCCCAAGTGGTTCGCAGGCGCCTATATAGACCGCCTGAAACCTGGCATAAACCGTATCTAACCCGCCTAGCACAAGTTTTATATCTAGCCATGGAGGGTAGTTTGGGAAAAATTTTATGGGGCAAAAAGAATAACAAGATTCAAATAATTGGGAGAAAAATGGAAATCAAAACTAAGGGTTTAAAGAATGTGAAGGGTTTTGAAAAAGTTACCTGATGATGATTAAAATCTTGGTCGGAAAAGATGAAGAGTCGCCGGAAAAGATGAACAAGCGCCGGAAAAGAAGGTGGAATCCTGAGAATTGAGGAATAATGCACCAAATCACTTCCAAGATGGGTAGAGATGAACAGAATAAAGGTCAAGAAACAATTTTGGGAAAGAAATCAGTGAATGAACGGTGAAAAATAAAGAAGAATAGCCGGAATCAAGGTTGGGGTTTGCCGGAGTTTGGGAGAGCTTAAGCCAGGAGGAAGAAGAGTAAAAAGAGGAATGGGGGAAGTAATTTGGGTATTTATATGAGAGAGGGTTTTAAGGAAATGATTGATGTGACGTTTGGGAAAAAATTTAAATTTTCCCTCACAATTTGGCACGATTCCCAAATGACGGCCCATTAAAATTTTAAAAGATACCCGGAGAGGGACACGTGTATGGATGGGGATTTCAATGGTAGCTTCTTGAATAAGGATTTATGTGTCGCAGAGGGAGAAGGCAGTAATCATAAAGTTTTTGGCGAGACCATGAATGAATCTCTCCATAAACTTAGGGGCTTCTGATGTTGTCTAATAATAATGGTTGGGCCTGGCCCAGGTCTATTGGCGAGAAAATAGCAAGTGGGCCCAAAATTAAGATAAGATCCAAGAAGAGGACAAAAGCAGATGCGGCTCAATGAGGGTCATAAGAAAGCGAGACGGGAGGTATCCCGCTAGAATCAATGAGAAGGGGGTAGATGGAGACATTAAATGGCGAAACAGTATGAAGAAAGCTGGCGATAGAGATTAACTGCGAGATATGGTGGTGAAGCGAGACAGGATAGTTAGCGACTTTATCCGGCGAGAGAGGGATCCCAATTGATGTTATTCACCAGAGGCGGCATATAAATATCTACAGAATGGGACCCAGGAGACGGTTATACATTGGGATTGATGATCACGTGTTAAGGGTTTACTTTTATAAAGGACAAATGGAATGGTGACACGTGGCAGGAGGCATGAAACGTGAGGATGTCACATGCAAGGCACGAGGGAAAGGGGTATAAATAAGAGAGGGAGGCTTCATTCAGAGGTACGTCCATTTTTCACACACACAGGCACCACCATTGTTATTGGTTTTCCCCTTTATCAAGCAAATTCTTATCCTCACGCCGGAGGGGCTTACGCCGGAGCCGCCCCCGGCTTAGTTAACGTTTGAGTGTGTGTAGATCAATCGGAGAAGAAGGAGCCGGAGATATCAAATTTGGACTACAACGGCGAGTTGCTGCTTGAGGAAGATCCTGGCAACATCACCATTGAATTTTGTTAGCAATATGAATTATCACCACTCCGTGATCCTAACGACAAACTTCACATAGGATTTATATGATTCTAAGAGAGCTTTTAACAGTCCAACCAATTTCACTTATCAACAAAGCTTCTTCTTAATACATAGTAAAATCTTTGACGTGTCTATGAGGTATAAAACCCCATTCCATGATCTGTCTTATACATATTTTCCAAGAATTCAATCTAGAAATAACTGACACAGGCCACTCAAAAGCTTAACAATGGTGCCACTGAATAAAAATATAATTCTTGAAGTAAAAACACCATTATAAGAAAGAGGCATGGGAAACTATGACTTCCAAGAATCCAAGCTAAACCCGTTTGTTTGCTTTATTTGCAACTAATATAAGCCTTTCTGAAGCACAGTCATACCTGTTTTGGTTCTGCTTTAGTAGATCGCCTTGTGCGCGGCTTTTTGTAAATAGGGACCTTCCTTTGCTTAAATTCAGTTTTTAGACGCAGCCTAGAAAGGAAACAAAAGTAAAAGCAAGTAGGCAACAAGTGTAAACAAGTTGTCAAAGTACAAAGAGAGAGTCATAATCAACTGACTTCTGAAACTTACATAGTGGAACACCCTCTGCAACTCCTAAAAATAGGTGAAACTTGGAGACCAAGTTCTTTCCAGCGAATTTGTTTCTTTTCATTCCCAAATTTTTCGAGCAAACGTGATACAAAATCTGCTGGGGTAATTACCCCATTGTTGCCTGATCTAAGGGATGTCTCCACTGAACCAACAAGGCCTAACAATGCCTCTGCATCTGCAATTTGCTCCCTTGGCTTCTTAACTGAAAGCCAACGTACATAGTCGATTAGCTACTGCTTGATCAACTATCAAACCATTACTTACAAAACACAAAAAGAATGTAACGCGAGTTCTCTATTCATGTTAGTCATTAAAGCAGGAATCGTATCTTGTAATGTCAGTTTTATGTATGTTAGTAGAGGAATAATCATGTAAAATGAAGAAAAGAGCCATTTTTAGTAGAACCAGGAACTTCCAAATGTGATAGCTCAGCCTTCAGTAAGTACTCTCTTTGTACCATAATAAGTGTCACAGCGCCTTCATTTTTGGTCCGGCCTAAAATAAGTGTATGTGTGTTAAGGAAATACTAGTTTTAATGCAATTTTAAGCAAAGTACAAACAAATAAAAGTATATCTTGAATATATTTTGCGACACTTATTACGGAACGGAAGGAGTGACCATTTTATTTTTCAAAAATTCAAATATTGACTACAATTAAACTGCAATAGTAGTATATGGATGTAAAGGGGTAGATAGAAAAGAGTTAGGGAACAGAATACCAAGCTGATGCATTTGGTCAACTTCATCCATAATAGATTTAAACTTCATCGAATCAGCCTTCCCAATGTCATCGGTCCTCTCTACAATACATACAGATTTCAATTTACAGGCTAGTGGGTAAATCATTAATGTGTGTTCATGTGTGCGATGACGATTGAGCTGTGAACCGAACCGAACCTTTGATGAGATTGGCAATGGCACCATATCTGGAGCGCAGTCGTCTTCGCTCGTCGACGTTCTGGTCATGAGTCGACTCGAAATCAACATTGGTGATGCAGGCTAGAGCCTTCCTTTCACTATCATTGCGCCGATGATCTCGCTTTTCCTTCTTCATAGTGGTCGCCGGCGATTTCATTGCTTCCGATTCTATTCTTTAAAGTTTAAACCCTCTGCTCTTGACTGAAAATGCTTCTTTTGAAAAGAAGAGAGAGAGAGAGAGTTTTGAAATTTGAAGGAAGCTAGAAGGTCTGGTTGATCAGATGACAAGACTTGTGTCTTGTCCTTTAAAGTTTATACTCTCCCGCCCTCTTCCTTTTTTTTTTTTGTTTTAATGAGAACTAGCGTAAGCCGTGTTGCCACGTTTTTTGTTTGTTTTTTTTTAATTAAAAAAAAAATTAATTTTTTTTTTTAAAATTAATTTTTTTTTTAGGGCAAAATGGGAAAGGGACAAAATAGTGAGGGCAAAATGATAAAATACCGACTTGGTACTGTAGAGAGTATTGTAGCAAACCCAGGTATGATTTATAAGTAGATTGTTATTTATCCCGCAAATTTACTTAATACTCCCGCATTATTATTTTCAAAAAAATATCATTAATTAAAATAACTTTATTACTCCCAATAAAATCCTAAACGCATTAAACGATCCCTCTCAGGCAAGTCTCCACTTTTTCTTCACACCCTGCTACTGCTCTGCAGTTCTTTCCCATTTTAAGTTCCCACAAAACCTAGAAATTGAAAGAGATTTATAGCCTTTGCACACTACCCACTTGCAGTTACAGTTGAATTCTAAACCCAATTTCAAAGCTTCAATTTTGATTTTTTCTTCTCCTCCATATACTCCCTCCGTCCCGCTAATATCCGCACTAACACTGTTTGTGCGGGAATTAAGGAATATGATATTTTAATAAAATGTTGTGAGTGTAAAAGTAAAAATAGGAGAGAGAATGAGTGGAGGGAATAGTAAATTATAATGGTGTTGTGAGTATTAAAATAATGTAGGAGAGAGAATGAGTGGAGTAGGGTGAATATTTTATTAATATAAAGTTTTCTTTTTGGGAGTGTGCGGTTTGTAATGGGACGCCCAAAAAGGAAAGTGTGCGGTTTGTAGCGGGACGGAGGGAGTATATATACTAGAATAAGGCCGTGTCCGAGGACATGTTTTTTTTTTTTAATTTAAAAAAAAAATTAAGGGCAAAATGAAAATTTCGACACTTTGCTACTGTTCAAAGAACTGTAGCAAGTACAAGCTCTGATTTATACTATAGATACTAGAATAAGCCCTAATTTATAGTATAGATACTAGAATAAGCCCGTGTCCGAGGACACGTTTGTTTGTTTTTTTTTTTTTTAATTAAGCACATGTCCGAGGACATGTTTTTTTTTTTTTTTAATTTAAAAAAAAAATTAAGGGCAAAATGGAAAAGGGACAAAATAGTGAGGGTAAAATGGAAAATTCCGCCATTGAAACTATTCATAGTACTATTTACAATTGTGAGGTGGCCAACTATGATTTATATTATATATATATATATATATATATATATATATATATATATATATATATATATATATATATACTCCCTCCGTCCCACCTCACTTGACACCCAAGAGTTGGGCACAAGAACTAAGAAAAAGAATAAAAAAAATGTGTGGTAGAAAATGAAGAGAGAGAATGAGTGGGGTAAATAGTAGTGTTGGTTGAATAAATTGAGTGGTGAAAAATGAAGAGAGAGAATGGGTGGTGGGGTTCATCTAATATAAAAATATAAAAAGTAGACTATTTTTGGGAGGTGTCAAGTGAGCTGGGACGGCCCAAAATGAAAATAAGTGTCAAGTGAGTCGGGACGGAGGGAGTATATATGTATATATATATACTCCCTCCGTCCCGATAATTGCTTCACCATTTTTTCTCGGCATGCAAATTAAGGGTTTCAAAAATATTGTGAGTGTAATAGTAAAATAGGAGAGAGAATGAGTGGAGGAAATACTCCCTCCGTCCCAATAAAAGCTTCACCAATTACCCAAAATGGCGTTCCGTTAGAAGCTTCACTTTTTCTTTTTTGCAAAGAATCTTTACTATTCCACTCACTCATTCTTTCTCCTATTTCACTATTACACTCAAAACATTTTTCAAATTTACTATTTTCTCCACTCATTCTCTCTCCTATTTTACTATTATACTCACAACATTTTTGAAACCCTTAATTTGCGTATCGGGGAAAAATGGTGAAGGTATTATTGGGACGGAGGGAGTAGTAAATTTGAAAAATGTTGTGAGTGTAATAGTGAAATAGGAGAGAGAATGAATGGGTTGAATAGTAAAGATTCTTTGTCAAAAAAGGAAAGGTGAAGCTTCTAACGGGACGCCCTTTTGGGTAATTGGTGAAGCTTTTATTGGGACGGGGGGTATATATGGGCCTGTTTGATGCGTCTTATTAGGAAGTGTTTATGACTTATTATTTTTCATAAGTCATAAAAGTATCGTTTGATTTCATTTTTTGTAAAATAAGTCATAAGTCATGTACAAGTCAATTAAAGCACAAATCCCTGATAAGTGATAAGCAGTAGGGAAAGTGTTGAGATCAAAAAATCACTTGTGAACAGTAAAGTATTTACAGTAAAAAATAATAATAATAAAATAATAATAATAATAATAATAATAATAATAATAATAATAATAAAATAATAATAAAAAATAGAAAAAATAAATAAATAATAATAATAATTATTATAATAATAATAAAATAATAATAAAAACAATACAATAAAAATAATACAATAAAAATAATAATAATAATAATAAATAAATAAATAATAATAATAATAATAAATATATATATATAAATAATAAAATAATAATAAAAATAAACATAATAATGATAATAATAATAATTATTATTATTATTATTATTATTATTATTATTATTATTATTATTATTATTATTATTATTATTATTATTATTATTATTATTATTACTCCCTCCGTCCCAGACCAAGGGTTTATCTTTCCCTTTTGGGACGTCCCAGACCAAGAGTTCATTTCCAAAAAAGGCAAGTTTTTTAATATATTAATACCCTTATCATCTTCATATATTTACAAAAAAACCATTCATTATATCCTTATACATTCTCTCTCCTATTTTCTACCACACATTTAACTATTATTCCTCCCACTCATTCTCTCTCCTATTAAATATTTTTAACTTTTACATTCTCTCTCCTATTCCCTACCACATATTTAACTTTTACATTATCTCTCATATTTCCTACCACACATTTAATTACTATTTCCTATCTCACATTTAACTTTTATTCATTTTTTAAAAAATTTCTTAAGAAACGTGAAATCCCTCCCATATACCCTTGGTCTGGGACGGAGGGAGTATTATTTTAGTCTTTATAATTTCATTCAGCACTTTTTCAGCTTATTAATCAAACAGTCATACTTATTTATGATAGCTAATCAGCACTTCAAAAAAACTAAATCAAACAGCATCATTCATCAGCTCATCAGTCATAAGTCATCAGTCATCAGTCATAAGTAATAAGTCATCAGCACATATCAATAAGCTAAATCAAACGGGCCCTATATATATTATGCAGCTTGGCTGCATTTGACCACAAAAAAACAATATCACCATGAACATAGCTCTATTTCGGTCGTTTTGCAGCTTGGCTGCATTTGACCACCAAAAAAAATCAGTATCACCATGAACATAGCTCTATTCCGGTCGTTTTGGCTCTTGATTTTGGTGCTCTGTTTTAATTTTTCGGTGACAATTAACGGCGACGACGCCGCACAATTACTTGCTTTCAAAAAGTCCTCAGTTGATTCTGATCCAAATGGTGTCTTAGCGGACTGGACGTCTTCTAGCCGCCATTGTTCATGGAGTAGCGTGCTCTGCTCTGGTGACAACCGCGTCACCGCCGTGAATCTCGTAGAATCCGGCCTCACGGGCCGCCTCAACCTAACTGACCTAATGACTATTCCAACTCTTACCCACCTCAATTTTGGCGGTAATTTCTTCTCCGGTAACCACTCTTTCACTGCTCCGTCGTCTTGCCCGTTTGAATCCCTCGATTTATCGGCCAATAATTTTACAGAGCCACTCTCAAATCAATCGTTGTAATTTAGAGAGAGAATAAATGGAGCTGGCAAAAATGGAAGAGAGAGATAATGGAAGGAGTAAGAGACGACCTAGAGAAGGTAAAGGGTATAATAGTAATAATTGGGGTGTAGTTTTAATTTTTAGAAGTAAACATAGTAATGCGGGGGTATCAAGTAATCTTGCCGGGGTGAGTAACAATTCCCTTTTTTATCAGAATGACAACCATTTCAAATTATTTGCTAAAATAACCAATTTTTTAAAACTCGCTAATACGTTAATAATAGGTGTGAAGAGTTTATATTTTTTTATTCAAATTTGCTACATCTAATAACGAATTTGAATTTGCTCAATTTTATTATAATAGTATTTTTGAAAATTGCAAAATAATTATTTTAATACTAAAATTATGTCATGAAAAAATGAAATTAAGAGGGAGTATAATTTTTTTCGTCTCAAATAAATATTTTGATAAATAATCTACTTCTTTAAATAAAAATTCCTTCATTTGAATATTAATTTCGTCCCAAAATGAATGACCAAAAATAATACTATTGTAATTGATCAAATTTCTCACGTAGTTAATGATAATCACGAAACAGGTAAGCCAATTTTATAATGCCAGTGAGTGTTATTATATGAGCCAGTGTTAACATTCACTGGTTTTGTAGTATAATATATGTTTAATAAATTGTCAGTGTTTGTTTTTGAATGTGTCAGTTTTAATTTTTGAATGTGTCGGTGTTTTTTATTATATGTACCAGTGAGTGTTGTTTGGATTGTCAGTTTTACTTTGTTGTTTGAAGTGCAAGTGAGTGTTGTTTGGAGTGCCAGTGTTACTTTCTTTCAAGTGCATGTGAGTGTTATTATATGAGCCAGTATTAACATTCACTGGTTTGTAGTACAATATTTGTCTAATTTTTTATTTTTATTTGCAGCAAGTCATGTTGATTTTACTTCATTTCTGCTGGGGATAAAAGCAAAGACATGAGAATAATTGTATCAATTGTACAAGAATCATTCTAATGCATTGGGATTTAGTGTTAAGATGACAACCTCACGTGTCTCGAAGAAAACATCAAAGCCAATAGATAAGTATTTCATGTGTTCATGCCAAGGATACACAAAAGGAACATGAAATGAAATTGATGTTTCAGCTCCTTTAGAAGTCGGTGAAATTGAGATTCCATCTCCATTGGAACGAATTGAAAATCCAAAGAAGAAATTGAAGAGAAAAAAGCTCCTTCTAAAAGGACAGATTGTCAAGCTCTTATAAGAGTAAAGTTATTAAATAAGGAAGACTTATATGTAGTTGCACGCCACGTAACTGAACACAATCATGAGATGACAAGGCCATAATGGAACCACTTCAAGCGTAGTGAGAGGTCAATATTAGAAGCTACATGTAAAATAATAGAGCAATTTGAAGAAGTTGGCATCAAGCCAACTGTTGGATATAATGTTTTAGCAAAAACAGTTGGTGGAGAGGAATATGTTGGGCATACAAGAAGAGATCATATTAATCTTGTACAGAGATTGAGAATGGAATAAAGAAATGGGCGATGCACAGACTGTAGTTGATAGACTAAGCCAAATTGAGGATGAAGGATTCTACTTCAAAATGAAGTTTGGGGAAGAAAGTAGACTCAGTACTTTGTTTTGGAGAGATGGTATGATGAAGGAGGATTATGAATTGTATGGGGATGTTGTTGTGTTTGATACAACTTATGACACAAATAAATACAATCTAATTTGTGCACCAATAGTTGGGGTGAACAACCATTGGAATACGGTGATGTTTGGTTGTGCTTTCTTAACAAATGAAAAGACATAAACATTTGTTTGGCTTCTCAAAGAATTCGTAAAATCAATGGGAGGAAAAGAACCAAAAATAATTTTCACTGATCAAGACTTTGCAATGTCGAAAGCAATTGAAGAGGTAACTTATATTTTATTTCCAATGTTTCATTGATTGTTTTTTTACTATGTTATTGTTAATGTGCCAGTGTTAGTATTAATAAGTGTCAGTCTTAATTTTTTGAAGTGTCAATGTTTGTTATTATATGTTTAACAATGTGCCAGTGTTTGTTTTTTAATGTGTTAGTGCTTGTTATTATATGTACCAATATCAGTCTTTTATAAGAGTTAGTGCTTGTCTTTTTTTAAGAGAGAGATATAATAGAAAGTAAATTACTAAATGGAAAGACATACATCAATGAAAAGTAAAACAACCTCAACGCTTGACACCAGAAACTACAAGACAAAATTATTAAAAACTAAAATACATTTGAACCCTTCCCAAAACCACCACAAGGCTTGACACCAGAAACTCCACCACATCATCCATTATTGTTGTCAAAGGGCTTCTTTTCTTGACCTTATCCTTCTTGCAAGACGGTATTCCACGGGTCCAAACAACTCCAAATACTCCTTAAGGTATTTTGCCAAAGCGCTCAGCCTTAGTAACATTGGAGAGAGAGGAAGAGGGGCCACAAGAATCAAAGACATCCTGAAAGCACTGCAGTTTGGTCCCTTTCACATATCATACGCCCTGAGCAAGGCTTTAGAGGGCATACATACAACTTAACTGGAGATTGCCAGTCAGTTTGAGGGATACGAAGGTGACCAAAGTGGAGTTTCTTTGTCATTTCATGAAAGGCAATCCTAAACTCTTTCTCATTAGAGACATACTCATCATCTGAGGAGTTGTCATTGTGATGAGACATATTGCTTGAAATTAGAAGTGAAAGAAAGAGATGTAATTTTGAAATATATTAAGCCCCTTCCGATTTATAGTGCATATACCTACTAACAAAATTTAATATGTTTTATCACAATAGGTGAATTGTAAATGCTTAAACATAAATGATACCCCTATTTCATAGACTGTTGATTTTCAGATTGTTGTCTTTAATATGTTTGACCAAGCTGGTACAAGTGTTTGTCTTATCAAGTGCCATTGTTTGGGATTATAAGTGCCAGTGTATGCGAGTATAAGTGCCAGTGTTCGTATGTAATTATGCCAGTGCTTTTATTTACAGGAGCCAGTACATATGTTGTAAGTGTAACAACTTTTTATATGTACCAGTGCCATTGTAACAGCTTTTTACTCTAACCAAATTAATTGCCCAAATCAATATGTTTGACTAAATTTAATGATTTTTAACAGCTTTTTATATGTGTCAGTGCTTGAGTTAGTAAGTGTCAGTTCATGTGTTATAAAAGTGCCAGTGTTAGATTTATAAGCACTTGTATTTATAATTGCCAGTGTTATTATTTTATAGTGCCAGTGTTGAACTTTATTAATGCCAGTGTTTGACTATATTATATGTTATATACAAGTTTTTTAGGGAAGAACAAGACATATGTTATGCTTGTGGCATATTCAACAAAATGCCATAGCACACTTTGGACAACTAAAGACAGATGAATAATTTAAAAAGGAATTCAACAATTGCTTGAGATGATGTAGTGATGAGTATGAGTTTGAAAATTGTTGGCATTCAATGCTAGAAAAATATAACCTTCTTGAGAACAGATGGTTCAATCGTTTATATATCTTAAAAGAGAAATGGTGTACAACATTGAGTAAAAATTTCTTCTTAGCTGGCATATTATCTTCACAGAGAAGTGAGAGCACAAATCATGACATGTGTTTCAAAGCAAATAGAAGCACATCCCTAACACAATTCTTTAATATATTCAATGAGATAGTAAAACGTTGGAGAAACGAAAGGAATTTGATTCAATAAACTCAAAGCCTCGCACAGAAATACATGGTGGTTTAATAAGACATGCAAGGGATGTTTACACGACAGAAATATTCAATTTTTTTAGAATGAGGTCAAGGCTGCTTTTGCTGCAAAGTATAATATTGACTTTTGCATAGATGAAAACAACAAGTTGTTTGAAGTTGCTCATGAGAACTATCCAGAAAAGTTTGAAAGGGTACTTTTCACGCGAAATAATGAAACGATAACAGTCAAATGTACATGCAATCACTGTAGTAAGGTCGGTTGGTTGTGCTTTCATTGCATTAAGGTTCTCAACTTGACAAATATTGATTGGATATCGGAAGAGTGCATTCAAAAAAGGTAGACAAAGACAGTCAAATCAAATGTATGGAATAAAACTTACCAACGGATATCTACTACTCCAACTGAGCAAAATAATTCAATTCCTTGGAAACAGAAAATGGCAAGAAAGTTTTACGATTTGATGATGACATGCCATGAAGACATTGATGCAAGAAGAATTCTAGAATATGGGTTTAGTAGAGATACACTTCTAATATAAGAATTACTCTCCCAAAAAGTACAAGACGTTGGACCAACAACCAGTGAAAATAATAGTGCTTTAACAAGCACAACATTCAGTGCACCAACAATGACGGATCTTGTTCGTGCATATACAAAAGGTAGAAAAAGAAAATCTAAAACAAAGTTTGAACGAAGATAACCAATTACTAATGAGTATGGTTCGAAGACCTAGAATGAACACTTGATTTGATATTTTTGTAATCAAATTTTAGTGTTTTAAAACTATTATAATTGATTGTATTATAAATTTTTTAAGTAGTGATTATTGATTTTAAAAGTGCCAGTGTTTTTAAATATAATGCCAATACACTTGTTTTGTAGTGCCAATGTTTGTTATTTGAAGTACCAGTGTATTTTTGGAGTGTCAATGTTACTTTTTTAATGTGCCAGTATTTGTTATTATATGTGCCAGTATTTTTGATTATATGTGCCAATTTCAATTTCTAAATAAATGCAAGTGAGTCCACTGTTATTATATGTTTAATAATGTGCCAGTATCAGTATTTTAAAGTGCCAGCATCTGTGTTTGAAAGTGCCAGTATCGGTGTTGTAAGATGCCATCATCAGTGTTTGAAAGTGTCAGTATCAGTGTTTGAAAGTGTCAGTCTTAGAAAGTGACAACATCAGTGTTTCAAAAGTGACAGTGTTAAATAGTGCCAACATTTGCTTTCAATAAACTGAGGATTGACACATTATAAAAAATGCCAACATTGCATCAATAAAAATGTTAAAAATAACACTAATTCATTTATAAAAAATACTAATTCAATTACAAATATTTATTTTGTACAAACAAAAATTTATTCATCCTTAGATTTTCTAGTAATATACTTCTTTCCAGTCTTTTTATCTTCTTCTACTTTTTTCTTTTTCTTTTCTTCTTCTTTCTTTTTGTTTTCTTCTTCTTTCCTTTCCTTTTCTTCTTCTTTCTTTTTTTCTTCTTCCTTTATCTTCTCTTCTTCTTCTTTCTTCTTCAAGGCTGTTCTTTTATCGTTTAAAACAACTCCAATTCAAGCAATAAACTTTGCCTTTCAAAGTTAATATCACAAAGAACTAAAGATGCTAGAATCTCGACCCTAATACGCAGTCTTGATGAGTGATCACATAACTCAGGGCATGAGTAAATTGATCCATTAAATTGACTCATTTTAGCCATTAAGTATACTGCACATTCTGTATCACCAAAATTTTCTTTCAAAACCCATTCAAATGGCATATACTCAAACTGAAACTTTGACACATATGCAACACTTGGATGATTTATATGTTTTAAGAAGTGTTTGAAGGGTGCTTGATGCAAATAAAAAATATCAACAAAATTAATATGGATGTTTTGGTAAAAAAATCCAATAAAAAATATTATCATGCTATAAGCAAGTTTCGGAATGTTCGCCCTCTTCTAATCATTCATTGGCAAGTTGTCAAGATACTTTGACAACATAAAGTGTATAATGGCCGCTTTTGTTGTCACCTCTATGTAATGGCAAGAAGAATTGCAAGAAAATAACAGTGCCAGTGAGTGAATGGTCTACAACCAGTTCATGTGGTTCTAAATGCAGTAGTTGTATTTCTAATTGCAGTGTTAGTTGTTTATAGTGCCAGTGTTTGTCTCTTATAGTGCCAACATCAGTGTTTCAAAGTGCTAGCATTAGTGTTTCAAAGTGCCAGCGTGAGTTTCAAGTCGTGCCAACATTGCCGGTGTTTGCAAGTGTTTACAAGTAAATGTGCCAGTGCAACTGATTCTATAGTGCCAGCGTTATATTTTAAAGTGCCAGCATCAGTGTTTCAAAATACCAACAATAGTGTTTCAAACGTGCCAGAATTAGAGTTTCAAAGTGCCAGCATCAGTATTTCAAAAGTGCCAGTGTTAGAGTTTCAATAGTGTCCCAGTGTGTGTATTTATAAAATGACAATGAATGCATACCAATTTGACTTCACTCAAATCAATTTCCTCAGCAACATTGACATTGAGATCAATCCAATGTGTCAAACACTCTGTAATTTCTTCACCAGCTTTTTGCACAACATCTGGAGGATTCTGATTTGCACGGTGTAACCAAGCAGCCTGTAAAACACATTAATAAAATCATTAAATTGACACAAATATAATTTAACTAACAAACAACCATAGATAAAGAACTCACACAATGACTTAGCCTAAAAATAACCTTCCTCATTCTACCAGACTTTCGTTCCACATAATTGAGAAGTAAAGCCCAACACTCAATGGTATTTGAAGTTATTTGCCTGTCTTCTTCCAAGCTCGAAATATCTTCAAGTAATAAGCTATGAACCATTGTATACATATGATGACACTCTCTATAAAAGAAAAATAAATTAGTAAATGCTTTTACGTATAAGTGTATACATTCATAAAAGGTGCCAGTGTTTGTGTTCATAAGGGCCAGTGTTTTGTATTGATAAATGTCAGCGTTACATAAATTTATAACTTACCCGCTAAGAGTTCTTGAAAAGTGTGTAGACATGCATAGCTCAATAGCCTCCTTCCTCAACTTCAACATTGATCGAAAAACATCAGGGTTGCTAATCATAAATCGAGAACAGTATACAACTTTCTCATTAGCTGCTCCACAATTCAATGAGCACCCTACGTTGAACATCTCATAACAACACCCAAAGCAACTCTTATTTATATTCTTCAACAAATTTTCAACATCTTTATCAATTTGTTCAACATCTTCTTCTTGATCTTTTTCATTCAACGTGTCACAGGGATAAATTTCTTCTATCCCTCGCAAAATCTATTCAGTATCTTCTCTTTTTTCCTCATCCGATTGCTGAGATAAAAGTTCAAATTATGGAGTTTAACCTTTTTTTTTCCCATATCAGCCTTTGTTTTCTTCAAAAGGTCTGAAACAATATTATCAATCTCGGAAAAATCTTCATCGTTAAAAATATCTTCTTCTACTTCCTCCCCCCCCCCTTCGTTGTTTTTCTATTCCCCCTTCGCATTTGTTGCATTGTATCCCTTATCCTTCTTGATAAGTTTAAGTCTTTCTATATTGCATAAACATAATTATCAAGATCCTTCCTAAATATATCCCATGACTCTTTAGCAACCTACATCAATGAAAAATAGTATTTTAAGTGACAGAACATGTTATTAATTGTGCCAGTGCAAGTAATCAATAGTGCCAGTATAAGCATTTCAAAGTAGAAAGTGTAAGAATTTCAAATTGACAGTACTTACATCGCTTGATTCTGCATTTCTCTCATTTGCACCACTTTCAATCCTCAATGGAATATAATCTTCATGAAAATCACCAGGTATATCATCCACAAAATCGTCTCCAAAGGTACTTATAGGATAAACATCATTTTCTGAAAAAATTAAATTTCCCCAACCAACTTTAGCTTCAGAATCAATCATCAGTTTGAATTACTTGCATTCCAATGCTGAATCAAAGGGCGAACAGTTGATTCTTTCGACCCTTGGAATGGAAATCTGTGAAGGCAAGCAATCACCAAGACCATCACACATCCACTACAATTCTTTGAATTCTTATGAGGTAGCTTAAACCTCGTAACACTCTCACATAGTTTATCCAAAACATATTGACACCAATCAAACTTCCTTATCTGTGAAACATCTTCTACAAGGCTTAACAACGACACGTCAATTGTTTTCGTAACTACCGGAGCAAGAAAAATTCCAACAGCAAAAAGCACAAACAAGCGTTTAAATTCATCCCCACCTTGATGTAACTCGAAAATGCATTCCACAAGTTTATAGGCAGGAAGACCGTCTTTAGTCTGCCCAAATTCTTGAAAATACCGCTTTCTCAATTCCATATTTTCACTGGGTGATCGATTTACCTTATCATTTGCAACATTCCTAGGAAGATAAAATATATCAAAAACATCTGATGTTGTAATCACATATTCTTTCAATGAATCAATTTGATGTATCCTTGTTATTGATTCAAATATCTCAACAAGAAACTGAACAAGTCTAAGCGACAATACCTTAACCTCAAGACTCAATAAAGAGCAAAAACCAATTGACCTAACATCTCTCTGCTGATCTGGAGTTAAACAGTGCTCAACAAGTCTTTTAGGAGTACAAGAATGCTCAAATTTATCACCCCCTGTAGGCTTCTTACTAAAATTATCAAAATCATCATCATCCCAATCCCTTTTACGCTTTGATGGACCTAAAAAACATATCAAAAAATATTACATCAGTATTTTAAAGTACCAACATCAGTATTTTAAAGTGCCAGCATAAGTATTTTAAAAGTGCCAGCATCATATTTTCAAAGCCAAGCATCAGTGTTTGAAAGTGTCAATATCAATCTATCAAAGTGCCAGCATCAGTGTTTCAAAAGTGCTAGTGTTAAAGTTTGCAAGTGTTTGTAAGTGCCTGTAATAGAATGTGCCAGTGCAACTGATTATATAGTGGCAACATTATATTTTCAAAGTGCCAGCATCAGTGTTTCAAAATGCAAGCAACAATGTTTCAAACGTGCCAGCATCAGTGTATCAACAAACCAACATCAGTGTTTTAAAAGTGCCAGTATTAAAAGTTTCAATACTGCCAATATTTATTTATGTTTGTAAGTAAATGTGCCAATGCAACTGTTTCTATAGTGCTAGTGCAATTTCTTATTTACAAAAAGCCATTGCTTGTGTTTTTTAAAGTGTCAGTGCCACGAATATAATGTGTCAGTGCATCAATTCATAACAATAGGTGAAAATTGAAGAAAAATATGATTGAAAAACATGTCGGAGAAGAAGTAAAATCAAGTATAATACATTTTCAAAACTTATACCTTCATTCCGATGCTTGCTCCTGATTTCTTTGTTTTGGCCAACCATAGTTTCGCAAAACAACTGAAAACAGGTCGGAGAAGATGTCTGAGAAGATGTAAAATCGATTGAAATTGATGAAAAGTAAACGGAATCCTTGAAGAACAATTACGGAAATTCAAATTGAAGAGCGCAAATGACGAAATGAATTCAAAATTTTTTGGTTGAACGCGTAAAATGAACCGAACCGAAAAAGCGTACGTTTGAATCGTCCGTTAAATGAATCGCGGGTGAAAAACACATTTTTTATTAAGCTTAACAAAAAAAAAATCATTTTTTTACAATATTTTTGCTTACTAAAAATATAATATGTCACGAGCCAATAGGAGAAAAAATTCAACTCCTTTTCTCATTTTCCCTTTTTGCGTGCTCCCACAAACCAAAATTCAACTCCCCGGATCCACATTCGGATCCGCCCCATCTCCCTCTTCCCCGTTAAAACTCTCCCAGTTCTATCTGAAGAGGGACACGAATAGACTGTGTAAGTGTGTGCGTTTTTCAGAGAGAGTAAAGATGCATTCATTCGGGTACAGAGCCAATGCGTTACTGACCTTCTCCGTCACAATTCTCGCTCTAATGTGCGCCATGGCTTCTGTCTCCGACAATTTCAACTCTCCCTCCCCCACTGCCAATGTCCAGGTACTTTACCCAATTCACAAACCCTAATTTTAATTCATCTACCCCTTTTGTCAATTTCTTTTTTCTGATCAGCTATCTGTTGTCTTGATCTGTATTAAACTCTTATCTTTTTTTGTGGGCTTTAGGTCATGAATATCAATCGCTTCCAGAAGAAAGCTGGTGGAGATGATGAGGTAAATCATTTTTTTTTGTCGCTGATTTGTGTAAAATCAGAATATAGGGTTTATCATTTATGTCACTATTAGGGTTTGGTTGGTTGGATGTTTGCCTTGTGTAATAGTGGCAAGTCCAGAATTTTGAACCAAGAAGTGAAAACTACTTTTGAGATAAAAAGACCTAAATTTGCTTCAATGGATTCAAAATTATCACGTGGTACATTTTCTCCCAAAATAAAAGGGGTCAAAATTGAGAAAATGTTTATATATAGGAGTTTTTACCAAAAACTGCCTCATAAATTGCTATTTCCCCCCCAAAAAAAAACATGTAAGATGTGATATTACAAAAAACTTTTTTTTTTTGCCTTTTCGGTTAAAACAATTGATAAATGCATTTATTAATGTGAAATGTATTTATCAGTTTTTTAGAGAGTATTTTGTGCTTTATTTTTTGGTTAAACAACTGATAAATTCATTTTACATTGATAAATTCATTTATCAGTTGTTTGACAGATAAACGCAAAAAAAAAATTGTAATATTTAAAGAGTTTTTTGTAATATCCAACTTGTGTGTTTTTTTTTTTTTTTTTTTTTTGTAATATCCGTCTTTCAAAAGTAGTTTTTGGTAATCCCCCTTATATTTAATGTCAAACCCATATCTCAAGTTGTTACGATACTACATTTTCATAGCTAAAGGGGTCAACTTACTTGCCCCCTCTAGCATGTTGTGGCCTTGCCACTTTTGTGAAATTAAAATGTTTGCCTTTTGCCTTTTAATTTATTTATGTAGTTTGAGCAAGATGGAAGCTTATTCTTTCGACAGATATTTTTAAGGAAACTGATTGCATTCTAGGGCATGCTTGAGTTTGTTATTTCATCGGATGAGCCTATTTAATTCATTATTTTATAGTAGTCGTTTATTTCAACAACGCATTTCTTATAATTAAGGATGCTATTTCATTTACAGGTTGGCCTGACGTTAGATATATCAGCAAACTTGCAGTCATTGTTTACATGGAACACCAAGCAGGTTTAGCAATTCATCAGTTCATATCATATATTGTTCCTTTCCCCACATTTCCTAGTTCTACGCTAGTGATTAGAATTTGAACTTTCTTTTACTTCCATACAACTTCAATATTTTTCTTCTAAACTTCATTTGAAATATAATTATTTTTTTATTCTTTTTCATTTTCTTAATGCCCACACAAATGTTTCTGGTATCTATCTGTCCCTTCTTGTAGTATCAGTTGGCTTGTTGGCATAAAGCCACAATCCTTTTTAATCATTTTGGTGACAACAATTGCTGCTTAATCTAGTAGGGACTGTGGAGAAGTTTATGATAATGCTTTTCATGTACTACTCTTGGTTATGTATCATTGTTTGTCATTATTTTGTGTGCCATTTGTTCAAGTTCTGGACAAATTGATTCTGGCTAGTTATTTGTTTTTAATGAGGGGCAAAATCGTTCTAGTTCACTCTTGTATGTCAGCATCGTTAAATTTGGAAAGGACCAGAAAGTCCCTTCTTTGACTCTTATTCTTGATCATATCTCATTTCCTACGTTCAGGTTTTTGTATTTTTAGCAGCTGAGTATGAAACCCCAAAGAATGCTCTGAACCAGGTGCCCCCCCCCCCTTCAAGCTTACTTGGTTGTAGCTGTATTCTATTCAATCTTTGCTTTTCTTTGTGAGCTTATTATGGCAAGTGGGGTTTTTTGTCTGTTTATCTGCCATGTGCCCTATAAACTTTTACTGATCATTATGTCTGCAAGCATATCACTGATTTTGCATTATTTATGATTTGAAACCATCTGTATGTTAATAGTTACTAATTGTAGCTATGCAGCTTTAATACAATTAGGAATTATGTACTAATCAGTGTATTGTGTCGTGAGTGTGCAACGGGCAACAATTAATTGGTGTAAACCCACCCTGCATTGGATTAGAATCTACAACCTCCTCCCCCCATCCCTTACACTGCATCAAGAAAGCATTACATAAATGTTTGTTACACTTACACTTTAAAATATGGTTTCGTTCTTGTAATAATTAACCCTGGCTTCCCAATCTCCAGTGTCGCTCTTCTCATCCTTCTTACTTGTGCATAGTATTGTCTTGGTTGCGGGCTATTTTAAGCTTCTTAGGAAATCCCCGAGCAGTGTAACCATGAGGCTTCTTAAGTACTCCCTCCATCCCTAAATGAATGTCAAAAAAAGTTTCAAATTTGCTCTAGATTTAGAGCAATTTTGAAATTGTTTTCGACATTCATTTAGGGAGTATTTAATTTACAAAGTTAAAGACATCCATAACCTAAAAGGGATCGATTCTGACACCAACAACTCGGACACTGTAACAAAAAAAAAAACTATGGCACTGTGTAAGTACCCAAATCTGGCTCATGCCTTCCGGTTAAGTTTCCCGGCAATTCCCCGAACTTTCCTAAAGTTCAGGGGCAATTCTGGAACTTTTTCAAACTGTCCAAAGGGGGAAGGACTTGCTAGGAATTAAAATTTCAAGCAGTCCCTCGCTGGAACGAAGCTTCCAGCTGCCACCTTGCATGAATCTAGAAGCAGGCTGAGTCATCGACGGATAACGCCGGACGGCTTCTTTTGCCGGAGGTTAATGCCGCACGACTTCATTAGGAAACACAAATCAGCCTATAAATAGAGGCTTCCTCTTCCCATTTTTACAGAGGGACTTGGAGGCATTGTTACTCTGCCAAAATTACTCTACGAAATTACAGAAGCTAAAACTCCCCAAAAGCCACCTCCCTCCATAAAATCCATCCAAAACTTTTCCTATATTAGGAAAAACCCCAAGGGAGATAGAGAAAACCACCATTGGTAATCTCTCCTTCCTTTCTCCTTGAAATACCTTTATTATATTGTTATATTCATTACTTGTCATTTTGCTTTGGTTGTCATTAAATTTGATATATTGCTATAAAGATCCTATCTTTGTCATGTAAACATTATCTTTCCCTTCCCCCTAACACAAATGATTCATGGGGAATCCCTTCCCAAGGATGAATAAGGGTCCACACGTGGCTTGTTCTAGGGAGGATTCATCACATGATGATGTGAAATAGTCCCATTTTATTTCATAAAAATGCAATCTTTACTCTCATAATGCCTCCCCCTTCCCTTGACTTTGCTTCCAAGGATTGTCCACCTCATAAGATTCTTAATTACATAGGAAAGCCTCAAAGGTCTTTTCTTTACATTCATAGCTTTAGTTCTCATAATGTTCATTACATTTATTTCATAAAAATGTAATCTTTACTTTTCAAAGTCATTCCCCCATGTCCCTTTAGGTTGGATCACTCTCCAAGGATTGTCTAGTGACCTTCTTTAAGGCACGAAAGACGTAGGACGAGTATAAAGATCCAATCTTTATACCCTTTCCCTTAGTCCCTTTGGTACTTGAAGCATCCCGTTGTGTGGATTGGTGTAAAGGTCTCTTCTTTACATCGTTTCCGCTACTAAAATGCCATAGTCGAAGTCCCTTTAGAAGCGGATGAATCTTAGCCCCTACATCTCCGATCATCACTTGAGACGACCATAAATGTCCCTACTAAGCTCAAATCGTCTCAAGATGTAGGATTGATGGGCAAGGACTCTTCCTTTCTAAAGAGCCTCACTATTGGACTATAAAAAGGTCTCTCTCGATCACATAAAGACCAAGTCCCAAAGAACGTTGGTTTAAGACACACCAAGACTCTTAAGCCTAATATGGTTGATTATTCCAACGGGAGGGTAAAAATGTCACTTAATGATGATCATAAGTCCAAGATGAGCACGGGATCAAAATTTCGAACACATCAAATTCAAGGAATCCCGAGCGATAACCAACTCAAATGGTTTATACGTCCGGAAGATAACTTGGCACATTACCTCCCCTTTTCAAATCACATCTCACACACGAACACACAAAACAAGCACACAAATCGGATCTAAGAAGACTTGCCTTTGGCAAGGCTCCTTGGGTGAACGCCAAACGTTCTTCCCAAGGAGTAACTTAACCTCCGGACCCTATTCTTTTTTTTCAAAGTTTTGAGGAAATCAAAATGGTGTGGCGACTCCGTTTTTCAATAAATCGGTGTCTTCAAATTGAGGTGAAACGGCGACCCTACAAAAAACGGTTCGATCCGCGATAGGCCCACATTCACAGTTTGGCGACTCTGCTGGGGAGTAAGTAAATGTTTTCAAACTTCTTTTCTCATAATAAGAAGCATTGGAAATGTTTACGAGGGTTAGCCTTCTGTCGCGGATCCAATTTTTGTGCTTGTTTTTCTTTTCTTATTTTGCATGCATCTTGGTTTTTGGATTGTGCATACTCTGAATACTGAACAATGATCATTTTGAAGCTGAAAGGTGCCAAAACTGTCCGGGAAAACAGCCTGGAAATGAAAAATTTTGAAACCTGGAAAACTGCTAGATCTAGCTGGACGGCTTGATCTTCCTGGATCATAGTCGGGCGGCTTCTTTTGTAGTTCCACCAGGACACTTTCTGAGGTTAATCTGGCAGCTTTGGCAGCTTGGGGCTATTCAGTTCCAAGACCGACTTAGAAAATTTATGTGCTTGTTGTATTTTTCCCCCGTCCCGAAAAAAAAAACATTCCTTTAAAACACATTTATGAAAATCTCTGTTTTAACTCAAAAAGGAATATTTTTAGGAGGCCGCACACTACGCGCACCATATATCCTGTACACTTTGCACGCACGTCCTTTTAACCCGGAATGGTTGTTCAGCTGCAGTCACGGACAGTGTTACGACGCTCCCGGGCGCACACGGAATCATCCCAAACTCCCCATGGCAGCCAGTGTCGACCAATGCACTAGTCCGTGTCACACATTTAAAACCGTAACTTTTTTTTTTGGTTGGTTTTTGGTCTAGACCGTGTCATATAGCCTCTTTGTATACCCCCGTAAAGGTCAAACCCGAGCCCATGCCAAAAGTCAAGATCCTTCGCGCAAGCGAAGCTCTGTCGAAATTTCGCCAAGGAAAAATTGGCAGAATCTTGACTCCGGCATTGACTTTTACTTTGACCTGCACGGGATATGTAAGAGTCAAGCCCGAGTCCGTGCCAAAAATCAAGATTTTTCGCGCAAGCGAAGCTCTGCCGAAATTCTGCCAAGGAAAAATTGGGAGAATCTTGACCCCAACATTGACTTTGACTTGCACAACGTATGCAACAACGCTCAATGTGACGCCGTGTCATTCGACTTTTACCGTCCGACTCATGCCTATTATTTTCCTTGGACAATGCCAAAGTCAAAAACGTCTATCGCATAAGTGAAACTCTGCTGAAATTTCGTTGAGGCTAAAAGACGAGACTTTCCCGGCATTGCCTTGACTATAATCCGCATCGCTCGTGCGTTAAAAGTTCCTATGATCCACTAGACCCTAGGACCGTTCTTCTCTCTCGATCGGTGGGATCCGCGTGCCCTATAGGACCCTCGCCCGGGGCTGTCCACCCTGGGAGGTCGAAATACAGGTGGAAAACGAGGGGCTTATAGAAGTAGTGACGGAACCCACTGATCCAGGATCTAGAGTAGTTGCAAAAATGAAGGGCAACCCATTTTCCAACCACGTGAAGATTCCTA
The DNA here is from genome assembly GCA_022495995.1 of Adenophora triphylla var. japonica. Taxonomy (NCBI): domain Eukaryota; kingdom Viridiplantae; phylum Streptophyta; class Magnoliopsida; order Asterales; family Campanulaceae; genus Adenophora; species Adenophora triphylla. The sequence goes on along the minus strand of JAFEMH010000553.1, from coordinate 61,851 downwards.
ATTTGCATATTACTTGAGCCTTCAGCCTAAACACCTACCCCGAGTCTAAACCTTGCCTATCCCTGAACTTTAGGAAAGTTCGGTGAATTGCCGGGAAACTTAACCGGAAGGCATGAGCCAGATTTGGGTACTTACACACTGGCACAGTTGGGACCCGTTACTTGTTTATATCTGTAAGTTTTATTGTGGATTTATTTATATGTAAATGTATAATCGACAAAGTATGTTGCAGTGTCCCGGACGTGTTGGCGGCGTGTTAGAGCGTGTTAGGTACCTGGAGGTGTTGAGACGTGAAACCCAGACATAGGAGTATCGTTGCTTCCTAGGTTACACTCTGGGGAAAGTGGTTCATCTAGTTATGTGTAAAAATTATGATATAGAGACTGGGTGATGGAGGGAAAGCATGGCTATGCTTAACCTACAATGTTTGGGCTAAACTTGTCGTAAAACATTGGGGGGGAAAGGATTTTTAGGTGGCTCTTTATGGATATAGTAGAGGCTGAACGCGGGGTTTGTGAATTGAGCTATTTGATTGAGTCTGATTAAGTTTCAGGATGTTTGTGGCTTGTAAAAACAGCTGTAGGGGCTGTTCCAAATAGTATGAACAGTACACATGAGCAGTAGTTGGTGCTGAAAGTGACTGGTTTAGGTGGTTAGGGCGTTGGAAATAGCTAGAGTTGGTAAATTGAGAAATTTAAGGATCGAAATAATGAAAATGGAAGTGAAGGCAGCAATGATTGGAAATCAGTGAGAAAGAAGAAGATAAAAAGCCTGGCTTCACACCTGGGCAACCTAAAGCATCACACATTGGGTTCTTGCGTGCACCCAAGGATCTCAATCAAGCTTCACATCCGAAGGAATCACATCGCATAAGCAATGCGTATAATTGCCTTTTATTGGTCAACACTCTCAACTGCCTTTTTATATTTATAGACTACTCTTAATCATAGTTATCAAAATCGTACGACATGGTACGGTTCAAGGCACAAACGATATGAATCGGCTAGGTGAATCGGAAATTACCCGTGAATCGGAAGAATCGCGATACTGAAACGGTTCAGTAAAAGCGCCCTGTCTTCAACGGGTCGGGCCAGATAAGCTGGACCCAAAATTCGAAAATTTCCATAAAACCTCCCTCCCCCTCCCCCTCGAAAGAGAGAGGTTGACAGATGTGAAACAAGGCTTCTACACTATTGGTTTGAAGAATCGTATGCATCTTCCACAATTTGCTCTCTTTTTGGTCTCGGTTCTCTCTTGGTTTTTGGCTTTGACTCTTCAGAAGCAAACACCATTCAACCATTATCTAATCTGACTCTTCTTTCCCTGAGTATTGGTTTGTAATTAAAAAGATTTGTTTAAAATGTAGTAGGTAAAGTTGATAGATAACACTTAATATTATTCTAATTATTTACAAAAACGACAATTGTTCTTCAACCAAAGCAAATTTTGTTCTTTGTTACTGCTTATTTACGCATGTGTTTGTATATTTAGGGGATTTTCATTAGACTATAAACTTAGTACTTAGAAGCTAAGGCAGTAGTATATATTGCTAGTAATGTTGTACTCTTCTAGTTGGTAACTTGCTAACTTGGTATCTAGTTATCTACACACCGTATTTTGGTACATAATTTTTTATTTCACTTTACGACATCATGATTATCTTTGGGTCTTCTTAGGTGGTTTTTGAAAAAAATACATTTTGATCCCTTGATGAATTTTGCATAAAGCTGTATGCGTCAAGGGGTTAAATGACAACGTAGAGTCAGTTTTCGCACTTGTATTCATATCCAATATTGGCTGCCTTTCCCCCCACGGCCCCACCCCAACACCCACACTCACACGCCCAAAAGAAATTTCTCAACCAAAACGATAAATAATTTTCTAAAACAGTATTCATGATTTAGGTATGTGCTCCTCAATCAGTTTCTTCCTCATCATCATGGCGACACACATTTCAATTTTTCTGAACTGATTTTCAAAATCTACAATTGTCAGGTATCTCTGTGGGATGGCATCATACCGTCGCAAGAGCATGCAAAATTCTCAATTCATACCACAAACAAGTATCGTTTCATTGACCAGGTCATATTCTTTTTCCTGAAAGTGTTTTCCCTCGGTTTTGCTGTTTATCTCCCTATAATCTTATACTCCGTATTTTATTCCATTGATCTTATACTCTCTCTCTCTCTCTCTCTCTCTCTCTCTCTCTCTCTCTCTCTCTCTCTCTCTCTCTCTCTCTCGGGTTTTCTTGTACAGGGAAGCAATCTAAGGGGAAGAAATTTCAATTTGACGCTGCACTGGCACGTCATGCCAAAAACTGGCAAGATGTTTCAAGACAAAATAGTCATGACTGGCTTTCGCTTACCCGAGTCGTACAGATGACACTTTTATTATGTCTATTGAATTTGGCTGTAAGTCTACTCATATGAGGCCTTGGTGGAGGTAATACTAAATTACACAAGGAAGTAATTTCACATAGTCAATTTGTCATAGAGAGAATAGTCAACTTGTTTTCCTTGCATCAGTGAATTTTAGAATTATTAAATAAGTTTACGACTCAGTCTCCTGTTTGACCAGTTTCTTATGTTTTTGACTTTTTTTCTCATCTTCCCATGCCATGAGGATGTTTTTGAAAATTTTATCTACTCTTTCAGTAACTGTATTTGGTTAGACATCACTAACCAAAATATGAATATGATGCTATATTCGACATTTTGAAGAAACCGACAATACTCGCTCGTTCTCATTTATATCGACTATATTTGACTTTTATGGTCTAAACATAGGTGAACTTTGACTAAACTTGACTTTTATGGTCTAAACATAGGTGAACTTTGACTAAACGTTGACATCAATCTAATCTTCACTTGTTTGACCATAAAAAAAGTTTGAAACAATGTTATATATTTTCTTTTAGTCAGTTAGCTTCCATTTTCCTCTCTTAATGAAGTTTCGGAAGAAAGAATCGGTCTAAGGAGCCCAAGTCTACTCTGCAAAGTACTTTCAAGGATAGCGAATTACACCGAGGGATATGGAAAGAAGGCCATCTTGCTTTCCCTCAAAAAGAGCCACCGTTCGGACCCTGTCGACGTTCTCCTCAACTCACCACCCGACTAAGAAGAAAAACATTTCATCTCAGTCGGCAATGCCTCACAACCTTCAAACACCGAGCTAAGAAGAGAGTGGAAGGAATTGCCTAAGCTGTGACCAATATAAATGGGACGGAGAGAGTATACTACTAATGTCTCAAAATTCCAAAATTAATGATCTAAAAAATTTCAAATATGATTTTGATTTTGATCAATATAAATATAAGTGAACTTTTACCAAACGTTGACATTAATTTAATATTCACTTCTCCGACCATAAATAAGTTTAATAACAAAGTTAAAGTTAAATGTGGTCAATATAAATGGAACGAATAGACTATACTAACTACGTCCCAACATTTCAAAACTTCAAAACGAATGACCTAAAAAATTTCAATTTGTTCTTGTCAAGTGCAAATTTTCAAGTGCAAATTTGAAAAAAATTCTACCATTTATTCTGGAATGAAGGGAGTTGCATAGAACTGTCACCTCTTTTTATGTAAACATAAAAGAGAAGTGACAGAATGTGGAATACATCTCCATTTCATTTGCCATGTAGGTGGCAAAGTATCTACAGAAAATAAATAATCATGGAAATTTGGGCCGCCAAAAAGTCTACAATTACAAAGATCCACTCTCTACAAACATCTCTAATACTATCTCTCACTAGTGCTTGTCCGTTGGAATGTCGAGGTCTTTGAACAAGGGACTATCAACTCCAACACCCATGGCATTCAAACCATTATCTACGTATATGAGCGCACCGGTGATGGCAGAGGCTAAGGGTGATGCCAGGAAGGCAGCCGTGTTCCCAACTTCCTCTGTTCATTTGTTTGTAAAGTACAATAAAATTTAATACGGGGAGTTCGAAAAAAAAAAGAAAAGGAAATGGGAACTTTGAATAAATAACACTGCTGCAAAAGGATCTCACCTGCAGATAGTTCTTTCTGTAGAGGTGCATTAGCCTCGGAGTAGTCAATCATCATGTCGATGAATCCAATTGCTTTGGCAGCACGGCTTCTCAATGGCCCTGAAATGGTTGTCTTTCAGGTCAGGTTGCATGTGGGCTCCGCTCAGAGAGAAAAATAGATGTCTAACATATTGGGAAATGAATGCAGATGAAAGACTTGAACTCAAGACCTTGTACCAGGTATCATGCATGTAGCCAACTCGCTTAGAGGGTAAGAATAGTACGTCAAGCTTAAAATTTATTTATTTATTTATTATTTTTATTTTTTTTGTTGTTGATGATAAAATAAGCTTAAAGAAAAAAGATAAACAAGCTTAAGAAATATGCCTCTCCAATTACAGTGTGTCAAACTAGTCAGAAGTGAAAACCCAGCCTAATCATGGTACACATGCTCTCAGAATCTAATTAAATTGAATAATATTACTCCTTTCGTCCCGAAATGAATGATAATTTTTCAAATTTGCTCTTGATCAAGAGTAAATTTGAACATTTTTTTGGACATTCATGTTGGAACAAAGGGAGTAAGAAACATGAAGAGCCAACATTACCGGCAGAAATTGTGTTGACTCTAACTTTATGTTTTCTTCCAGCTTCAAAAGCAAGCACCTGAATAAAAGTGTAGATAGCCATCTAAGCATAATCGAAAGCCAATTATAAGAGATTAATACCACAAGCTTAGACAGAAACAAGGGTCACTCACTCTTGTGTCACTCTCGAGCGCAGCTTTTGCAGAACTCATTCCCCCGCCATATCTATTTGAAATTTCCGCGGTTAAGAATTCTAGCCCATGAATGCTTATAACTTGAAACAAGAAGAGGTAAACATGGCAAAAGACACATACCCAGGAATGATCCTCTCGGACGCAATATATGTAAGAGAAATTGATGAACCACCTGTTATAACCACAGCGGTCCTAAGCACGGAAATAAATTTTAAGAGAGGACAACATGAATTACTCCCTCCATCCCAAAATAAATATCATACCTTGACTTTTTTGGTCAACTTGTTGTACTTTGACGGGCAAATAGCACTTTACTGCCACGAAGTTCACATGAAGTTGCAATGTAGGACCTAATGTTTCATCTTTTGCTAGGACCTAATGTTTCATCTTTTGCAATTTAGTCCACTATGTTCACATTTTGTTGCAATCCTCCTCAATTTTGGACGGCTGTTAAATTTAATGGACAGAACACACTGTACATGCAAATCATGTGAATTTAAGAGGGCAAAATCGTCGTTTCACTTGCACTATCCCTGTTGTTTGAAACCCAAAATTGCTCTGCATCTCTCACTCTGGTCTTTCCTTAACCTAGGGTCTTCCGCCAGTTCGAAGGTGAGCTTCTCTCTTTCGTCATCCCGTTGCTCCCTCTCCGTCTCTCTCACCGTCTCCCTCTATTTCTCCCTCCACCGCCTTCTTCGATTTTCTTCAATCTCACTTCCTCTATCGCAAATCCACTTCGATCTCTCATGTTCGTGTTGTTGTGGAAAGGCAGGAGGAGAATTGTAGGTGGCGCCGTTGAAGCCGAGGATGAGGGATGAAGTTGGTTTTTTTTTGCAGATCTGCTTTTAACAAATGTGGTGGGTTCAAGAATCCCACTTTGAAGATGAGAAGATGCTGCAACTTTGGTCAAGGAAGGGGTTATAGATTTATTTCTTTATATAATTTTTTGGGGAAATATCCTTTATATTTTGGAATACAAGTTTGAATGCAAGAATGATGTTCATGAATCATGCATCTGGGTTTTTCCCCAGCCCATCCAACTCTTACCTCCGTCCACTTTATCCAACTTCTCCTCTCTTTTTTTTCCCTTGCCCCTCTTCCCCTGTTATCATCTATTTTTAGGTTTTGTAATGACATACAACAACTATTTTGGCAGTTCCCACATTCAGATTTCATTAACATCCAATTTGTTTGAATCCAATTTGTTTGAATATAGATTTTGGAATTTATGGTTTGTTTGTGGGTCTTGAATGTGGGTGGCATGAATGGTGGCTGTTGGGTAAGAGGAGATGATGGCAGGCACGGAGACTGAGCTATGAGAGGAGGGGTAGCAGGTGGCGGCCGGATAAGGAGGGGGAGGGCGGTTTTGGGGCGAGAGATAGAGAGGGTGAAGATAATGGTGGTGGTTTGGGGGGAGAGGATGAATGTAGTGGCTGGAGAAGGAAGGGGAAGGTTGAAGGGAGTTGTAATGGTGGGATAAAGGGGAAAAGTCAATTATGTCCTCTCTAAAGCATGTGTCGTGCACGTGTTACGAGTTCCATCCACTTAAGTTAGCAGACATCCATAATTGCCTTGGATTGCAACAAAGTAAGAATATAATGTACGAAATTGCTAAATTGGAACTTTAGGTCCCACATTTCAACTTGGTGTGAACTTAGTGACAGTAAAGTGCAATTTTCTCTACTTTGACCAAAGATTGATGAAAATTCAATTCAATTTTCATGAAATTCTAATTTTTTTTATTGATGTGATAATTTTTTAGAATTTCATGAAAATGATTAGATTTTAGTACTTTCTGGTCAAACTACAGTTAAGTTGACAAAAACAGTCAAGATGCAACATCTATTATGGGACGGAGGGAGTACTAGGTAAGTTGAGTTGCTTGCCTGGGTTCATGATTGGAAGAAAATGCTTTAGTAAGGAAACATAGGAATAGCTTGATGCCGATATTGCTGCTAGATATCCCTTCCTGGATGTCTCTAACAGAGGTTTGGTCACCTGATTATCGCATGTGAAATTGTTAAATAACAATATAAATAACGGGTATCAATTTACTATAGTTAGGGAAGTGATACCTCTGGTCCATTGGCAAGTGAGTGCACCAGAATGTCGATGCTCCCAAAATCCTGCTTCACTACTTCAGCAACTTCCTGAAATGTTCAAAATCAAGTAGCATAAGATAGGTAAAGTGTCAAGTACTCCCTCCGTCTCGAAAAAAGATTCAAATTTGCTCCATTCATTTAGGGACAGAAGGAGTAGCTTCTTATATGGCCTTCAAGGACCCCCTCTATCAAATATCAAACAGCTGCAGAAAGTTGAGAATTGCTATTATGCACCTGAACCGTCCAATTACTGGATCCCGCATAACGCTTATTTGCTTTTATCTGCAAGAATGAAGCCGCATCATATAAATTTATTGAATGAGTGCTTGATAACATCTATATCATTCTCCCATAAAATTTAAATGTATACATTACATCTTCAGGTACTTCGTCAAGGTTGTCAAAAACAGCATCCAAGGGATATACTTTAGTAATTTCCATCAAAGAACCATCTGGCAACCTGAAAACTAATCTACTTTATAAAGAAGTTCACTACTTTAATGTCATCAACTTAAGAGAAGAAACTTGTGATTAAAATCATACAGGCGCGATTGATCAAACTTCCCACGCCGTAAACTTGTTTCAAATATATTTAAAGCCTACATCAGAAGCCCAAAGAGTAGTCAGAAAAATCAAAATGGATGGAAATTTGTGAAACTAATAATAACGGCGCCATCACAAATCAGCGTGAATTTACTTACAGGCACCCACGTGCCAACAAGAATTTCAGCTCCAGCAGCAGCAAGAGATTTTGCAATAGCCCAACCGTATCCATTATCATCAGCTACCCCAGCAATGAATGCCCTCTTACCTTCAACAGATTCAACGAAACATTTGAGCAAGTAATTACATCATATAACAGTAAATGTGTAACTTCGTAGTTTCTTTAATGACAAAGACCATTCAAGCATCCCAAAATGAGGTACATGACCATATGAATGACACATAATGTCAGCATGAAAAGAATTAGACATGTGTCCAGGAACCACAAGGATCTAACCTTTCAAATCAATGGACAACCCTCCTGATACAGGCTTGTCTTCACTAGCTTCAGATGTTGACTTGGTCACAAACTTTTCATGTCTTAAAGGAACCTTGGTGAAACTCCTCTTTAGATGTTGTACAGGTGGCACGTGAGAAGAACTGGTAAGCTTAATGCATGGTGATCTACCAACCAGGGAACTTGCAACAACAGCTCTGAAATTTCTTTGAGTGCGGAAAATGGAAGGCCTTGCTGTAACAATTTGCAGGGCAGAGGCAGTAGCTGCCACCATCTTCAATCTATGCAATCTGAAGAAACCGAGAGACATATAACTAATTTGCTGGTAATTGGGTATTGAACATCTGTTAAGAAAATTCAGAACTTTGAAGAGATATGTAAAAATAATATACATGTATTTCAAAGTTGTATATGTAAAATTCATAACTAATTAGCTGGTATTTTGAACCAAGCTCCCACTTTCTAGAAAAATATTTCAGCTAGCACTATTACTGAAGCAATGTACAATGTTGGGAAAATGTTTATATACTCCCTCCGTCCCACCTCACTTGACACCCTTGAGGTGGGCACGGGAACTAAGAAAAAAGAATAAAATAAAAAAAAATGTGTGGTAGAAAATGAAGAGAGAGAATGAGTGGGGTAAATAGTAGTGTTGGTTGAATAAATTGAGTGGTGAAAAATGAAGAGAGAGAATGAGTGGTGGGGTAGAGTGAATATAAAATTATAAAAAGTAGGCTATTTTGGGAAGTGTCAAGTGAAAGTGAATGACGGCCCAAAATGGAAATAAGTGTCAAGTGAGGTGGGACGGAGGGAGTATATTCCCAAAAGTCACCTACATGAGATAAAGCAAATCTCAATACAACTTCCTTTAGAAGTTACAGTATATGGTAGAAGTAGAATGCCTTTCATGATAATTGCAACACTCCATGAATCTATGGCCTGTGAGGGATATTGAAAAGTGGAGAGACAACATCCAGATTAAGTGCCAAGGCTCATCACTATGAAACTAAATGTGCAAAACCTTTTATCAGTCAAATGTTGGTTTCTGAAATTGGCGAAAGCGTTAATACAAGACTGTGTTCCCAAACTCAAATATTCCCCACCTCTTCAGACTATTGAGTACTACTAGCATATGACTGACAGTCTTTCTTACGAAATTCCAGTTATAGTAATTCATCACATTATAAGAATCCCCGAGTTTTCAGTTGAGCTGAGTTATGAATTCCCCTATTTAAAACCCCAGCTTAAAACCATTCTAACAAGCACGGAATTGTCCTTTTTTGTTTCTTTTAGACTAAAATGCAACCTTTTTTGAAGAAAAAGCTCCAAAATGTAGCATTTAAAAAATAAAAGCTGCTATTTGAATGCAACAATAATACAGATAAACATGAAAACAGCAGCTTATTGTTACACGATTTGGTCAAATTGCTGCACCAATCAAACTATAAATCCACTATTCTTTTAACCCAGGTTTCTTTCAAAGAAAACCGAATTTCAGGCTCTTGGTTTTCACACAGTAGTCCCCAGGAGAATGTTAGTTCGCAAATATGTCCAGGACACCATCACAAATCACAGAGACCATAGTAGGTGTTTTTTCGCAATGTTTTCCAGGAATTTATGCCCTACTTTGATCTTCAATGTCAGTGAACAATTTCAAGAACAGAGCATATCAGTGAATCGGGCATAGAATATACTCCCTCTGTCCCTAAATGAATGTCCAATTTTCACTTTGAGGGACATTCGCAAGAAGGTTAAACTTAAGCATGCTTAGTAACACAAGTATATAAAAACCTTAATGATCTCACTATATTGCAATATTGCATGATGAGTCTAAGTGTGAATTACAACTTGTTATAATATGACAAGAGAGGATTTAGTAACTTTCCAAAAAAATGGACATTCATCCTTGGACGAATGGGACGAAGTTTCTTGAAATTTGGACATTCATTTAGGGACGGTAGTATAATGATACCAAATTGAATGATTCCAAGATCTTTTTTGTATATATATAAAAAAAGAAAGAAAAAAAAAAGTACAAACTGAGATAGAAATAGCATACATTCTTCGATTATAGTGTGTGTATGACAGAGAGGGAGGGTGAGAGGGCCTTGAAGAGGGGATTGAAGCGCCAATGTGGATATGCAAGGGGAATTTTGGGGTAGAAATATCTCGAGTTAGGGTTTCGAAATGTCAGCAATTAGCATATGGAGGCTTCGCCATGTTTACTTCCAGTTAACCTTCAACTGTGTGTCACAGTGTGTGTGTGTGAGAGAAGGGAAAGGATAGGTTGCAATTATTATGGGTGAGCAGGCCTGGTATTGGGCTTTGGCCCAAATATCAGAAGTCCATCTGAGGACCCGAGCCCGTTAAAAAATCATTGATGCTCGGGTAGGAGTTTGAGAATAAAAATAAAAAATTATTATGACAAACATGAAGCCAAAAACTTAAAAAAAAACGCGTTTTTTGTTAACTTAACAAAAAACGTGTTTTTCCTTCAACGGACTCAACGGACGGAGGCTCTCACACACAGACACTCATTCTCAACCTTCATCAACTGCGGCCTCCTTCACCAACATCAATCCTCCCTTCTCCGGCCAAACCTTCACCCAATTCCATCCCAATTGATTGAAATTGATTACAATCAATTTCATTTGCAAGGGAGCTCTCACAATTCACACACACAACACACAGTAACATCAGATCTCACCTCTCTCTCTCTCCTCTCTCTCTCTAGACGCAGGGAGTAAATCCTCCATTGCCGCTCCCTCAATCATCCCCTTCACCTCAACCTAACCTAGCTCTCCCTCACCGGCGACCTCACCCAAACCAATTCCTCCTCCCTCAATCGTCTTATTCACTTCAATCCCACCTCTCCTACTCCGGCCAAACACAAACACCAATCCCCCATTACAATCGCCCTAAATCGCTTCAACACCGTCGTAGCCTGGCCGTCTACCTCGAAATCCACTCACCGGAAATCAACGCCTCCGTCCACGCCTCGCGGGTCCCTGTTTCTCAATCCCAACGACGCCAATCAAGCCGACAACTACAACCACCGTGTTTTGTGGGTACACCGTTTGTTTATAACGATTAATCAAGTGCCGCTTGGTGATTAATCAAGTGCCCGTTAGTGTATAATAGAGTGCCGGTTAGTGTATAATCAAGTGCCCGTTGGTGTATAATTGAGTGCCCGTTAGTGTATAATCAAGTGCCCGTTAATGTATAATCAAGTGCCCGTTGGTGTATAATTGAGTGCCAGTTAGTGTATAATAGAGTGCCAGTAAGTGTGTAATCGAGTGTCGATGTATTTTTGAATGCCGCTTCTTGTAATTTTGAATGCCACCCATATTTTTTGAATGCCGGTTCATGTTTTTTTGAATATCAAAGCAAAAATAATTATCAGGTGTTTTGAGTGCCGCATATGCATTTTTGAGTGCCGGTAAATGTGTTTTCAAATGCCAGCCTATGTATTTTTGAATGCCAGTGCTTGTATTTTTGAGAGCCAAAGAAAATATTAGTGTAACAAAGTGCCGGTGTTAGTATAACAGAGTGCCGGTGTGAAGAGTGCCGCTCATGTATTTAAAAGTGTCCGTGTAAAAGTGTCGCCGGTTTAACAAAGTGCCGCACTGGGCTTACACTGGCACTTTGTTAAACCGGTATGCGACACTTTTCTTGCCGGCACTTTGTTACATATGCACCGGCACTTTGTCACACCGACGCTTTGTTAAACAGTGACCGGCATAAACGGGGGAACCATTAATTACGAAAATGCCACCGTTTATTTTGAACATGGTTGCCAGTAATTACAAAATTGCCACCGTTTATTTTGAAAACACGTTTTTCCTTATCTTAAGAAAAAACTAGTTTTTTATAAGACCAACTCAACATGAATGAGTATTCTAATTTTTTATTTTCCAAACATTTAATTTTGTAATTAATAATAATAAAAAAATAGCTTTGCAATTGCTTGTATACAATAAAATATAATGGTGCCCATTTTAACATTGAAGAAACTTCCTATGTATGAATACTAGTACTCAAATGCCCGTGCCATTGGCACGGGTCAGTATGGAAAGAGAGACAGTATGGAAAGAGAAAGATGTGGGGAAACTGAAATCGCATGTTAACTATATGACGTTTTAAATGTAAATTTCCAACACAAAGTCCCCCCAATTAATTTTTACCTGAATAAAAGAAGGAAACAATGATGAACATCGATTAAATGGATATCATTTGGGGAGAGAGAGAGTTTAAATTTCCTTGTGTTGTAAGCTGTTGAGGGAGTCAGTGCCCAAAGTCTTTTCCGCTGCACCTCGTCACTCATTCAATCGTGAGATGTTCGCTTCAAACAAATTATAATGCCGTTTTTAGTACCTAAATGTTGTCACAATTTCAACAAATCAATAACTTTCTCCTTTCCAATCCTGTTGAATAACAGGTTCAGTTTAAATTATAAATAAGAAATATTTATAACATTAAGAAATTCGGAGAACAAATCAAATTGGAAAATTTGTTGGAATTTAAATTAATGATCATCAAGAATGGTATTTAACGAATCTGGAGAGAAGTTTTGAAAAAACTAATCAAGTGTCTCTGGGACCAAGGGAATGAGAAGAACATCCATCATATAAATTGTCATTCCTAATAATAAAATCAGTCTATAAGTTCAACGAAAAAAATACAGAAATTAGATATACCAAGGAAAGAGAGAGTGAGAGAAAACGTATATGATGCAGACCCTAACAAATTCGCCTAATAACCCTGGAATGATTTTTATTTTTAAAAAAAGTGGCAATGGCATGATGAGAAGGTTATGATGGATTGTAAAAAAAAAAACAGCAAACAGAAAACTTACCTGAAGAACATCAACATAGAAAACGTCACTCCTAAGGAGATAAATTAGTCCATCTTAATTTTATTTCTTATAATGGTACACACGTGTTATTATACTTTAACCCTCTAATAGTATTAAAAGCATTCAAATTATTATAGGAGCGTTTACTAAAAAGTGTTGCTAAGGCATAGTAGAACAATACCATGTGATGTGCTTATATCCAGCAAGACTAACACAACAAATTCATGAAAATAGTTTTCGGCAAGACCTGCAAAGCCCTACACTTCACTCACACAAATAACAGTTTTTGTTTAAATTTTCATAATGTAAATAAACACCCTTACCGAACAGATGTTGGCATGGAAGATGATGGTGCAATGTTGGTGGATGATATGATGTTGATAATGTTGCAATCTTGAGTGAGAGATGGCCGAAAGGTTCCTGAGTTACAGAGAGAATATCAAGAGAGGAGACTACGGTACGGCGATGAAGAAAACAGACCCAAATTCTCAACCACCAGCTATTCCTTCACTTCTGTAAACTTGTATTTCATAGAGGCCAACTTCTTTCAATTTTCTTATGTCTACAAACTGGATTTTTCAAGACCGGTGCGACATTGATACGCTTCTTATTTCAAGTATCATTTGCACTGTGTCCTCTATATCAGGCCCACTTGCACTTTACTTCCACCGAAGAAAAAAAAAGCAAGCATAAATATGTGAGTTTTCATAATGATTCAAATTGATTTATACCTCAAGATTAAGATTAGTGCAGCAATTTTCCTACAACCTCTGTCTCAAAATGAATTTCCAAAAAAAAATAAAAATCAAAACTACTCTTGCTCAAGAACATTTTTGAAAAAAAAAATGGACATTCATTTTGGAATTGAAAAAAAAATGGACATTCATTTTGGAACGGAGGTAGTATATTGTTACTTCTTTCCAGCGCTTATGAATTATAATGCTGATAAAGTGCATTAACTTGAGTTTCTTATTGATCTATATTACTGTACATTGGCCCAAGAAATGACTCCATTTCATTCATCACTATAACCAACTTGCAAATGAATTCATGAGTGCAAATTGATAGCCAAAAGGGTGTATACCCCCCCTCGTAATATTTCAGCAAAGCATGATTGGGTCAATTGAATCAATATGTTACCTGAGATCATATCGCAATTTATCATAAAATTACGGGCTTTCACATTATCCAGTAATAATACTATCCTTGAAACAATGGGAGGTATCCAGCCAAACCAATGCTTAAAATCAAAGCAAAAATGGAAAACACCAATGCTTAAAAGAAGAGGAAAAATAGGTATGACAGGTTCAGATGATTAATCCCGTTGCATAATGAAGGTAACTTTAAGCACTTCACATGAAATATCATAAAGAAAGAATCTTCACTTTCACAATGGAAATGTACTATCTACCTCACCCCCCATTACCCCAGTAGTTTTTAAAAATATCATATGTGGAGTGATATATTGTGTAATGAAACCAAAATCACTCTGTTAACATAGAAAAATCATAAACCATGTGGTTCAAATATCATATGTGCAGTATGCATACTAATATCTAGCACAAATAGAGGAAGGAGAGCAATTAGGTGTTAGGCTTACTTGGAGAATCATTTTGTACATCTGGATCTGCTTCAAAGGCCGTTTTCTTAACTTGACAATCAAAAACTTGTCATCATCATCTTCTGAGCAATCTTCTGCCATTTCATACCTGTAAAAATCCCAAATCATAAATCAATTTCACTTAGACCAAAACACAAACAGATGGCATGCACCATTAATTTATTCTGTACAAAGTAAGAAAGAGAGGGACTTGCGCTTTGATTGAAGCTTGAAGAAAGAGGAGATGCTGAGTAAGACAGCAAAAATCGAATTGTTGCTTGATTTGACCCACAACCTTCTTCCGGTTCCTTCATCGTCTACAACCTCAAACCCACCCATATCTTCAACAAATCATGAATCAATAGGCCTGAAAACTACAATTTAGAGGGAAATTGTGAGATATAAAGGGTAAAGTTAGGTGGGTATTTTTCTAGGGTTCAATGAATCAAGTTCACCAGCAGACAAAGAGGGAAACAATGGAAATGAGATTGAATTTTGATGTAATCTTGGCTAAATTATATGTTCTTGCTCGGAATTGATGGCTCTTGCTCGGAATTGATGGCTCTTTCACATGACGGCAGTTCAAGGTTTTCATTGGCAGTTTTCCATGGTGAAATAACTGGGTGAAAGAACGCAAAGGTTTTTTTTTTGTTTTTTTGTTTTTTTGAGAAGCAGTAACCGCCGTGGAAGACGCCGTCCGATCAATTTTTCAACTTTGAATCACAGCCACCACTTATACCCTACCTAAGAGGCGGTTATTACCGTCCTCTATTGTATAATAGATTATTTATGTGTGTACTTCTCATCTCAATCATAATAAATGTTGTATATTTTTTTTTCCAATTTTTTAAAAAATAAATATCACGTTTTTAAATAAATAAGTAAATAGATTAAGTGTAAGTTTGTACAAATAATATACAAACAAGTAAAACATACTCCCTCCGTCCCAGTCGAGTGGATACCAAAAATTTGGGCACACAGATTAAGAAAAACGAAGAGAGATAAAAAGTGGAAAGAAATGTTGTGAGTATGAAAAATTAAATATGAGAGAGAATGAGTGGGATGAATAGTGATTTGATTGGTGTTGTGAGTGTAAAAGTAAAATAGGAAAGAGAATGAGTGAAAAAAATAGTAAAGATTCCCTTCCTTTTTGGGCAGTTTCCATTGGGCTGGGACGGACCAAAAATGAAATAAGTCTCCACTCGGCTGAAACGGAGGGAGTATTTGTTAACGTTGCCAATAGAACACAACATTTATTTTAAAACAAACATAAAAATTTAAAAAGTTGCCAGTCGAACACAACATTTATTTTAAAACAAACATAAAAATTAAAAAAATACGTATATATGTATATACTTCCTCCGTTCCATGTGAGTGGATATTTATTTTCTTTTTTCTTCGTACCAAGTGAATGGATACTGCATAAAATGATAAAGTTTTTACACATTTTTTCTCACTTATTTTCTCTCCTACTTTACTTTAATACTTACAACATCAATAAAAAAATTAGGAATAGTTAAAAAGGAAATTGACATCGCTCTGACCAAAATTAGTTTCACTGAGTCCACTTTCACCGAATTAATTATAACAATTTCTTTTAAATCAGAGGGCATGTTTAAATTTGAAAAAAAAATAGCTCCAAATGAATATACTGTTCAAAATTTTTACTATTTTTTTTTGCAACTCATCCGTCCCTAAGTGAATGTTCAAATTTGCAAATAAAAAATAGTTTCAAAATGAACGTACTGTTCAATATTTTTACATTTTTGTTTACTCCTCCGTCCCTAAATGAATATTCAAATTTGTAAAAAATAAAATAAAGAAATAGTTCCACAACAGAGTTAAGTAGCTAAAAGGTCACTGACCTATAGAACTCTTTACGAAAAGGTCCCAATTAACGGTTAATGGACGGAAATTTTAACGGAAGGACTAAAAGGTCCCAATTAAAATAGTTCAAGGATGAAAAAGGCTTAGAAAATAGTTCAAGGACTAAAAGGTCCCAAATAAAATAATTTAAGGACCAAAAAGGTACTTTTCTCGAGATAAAAATTGGAAGGAAATGTTGTGAGTATGAAAATTTAAATAGGAGAGAGAATGAGTAGGATGACTAGTGATTTGATTGGTGTTGTGGGTGTAAAAGTAAAATAGGAGAGAGAATGAGTGAAAAAAATAGTAAAGATTTTCTTCCATTTTGGACAGTCTCCATTGGGCTGGGACGGACCAAAAAGAAAATAAGTCTCCACTCGACTGAAACGGAGGGAGTATTTGTTAACGTTGCCAGTCGAACACAACATTTATTTTAAAACAAACATAAAAATTAAAAAAATACGTATATATGTATATACTTCCTCCGTCCCATCTCATGTGAGTGGATATTTATTTCCTTTTTTTTCCGTATCAAGTGAATGGATACTGCATAAAATGATAAAGTTTTTACACATTTTTTCTCACTTATTTTCTCTCCTACTTTACTTTTATACTTACAACATCAATAAAAAATTAGGAATAGTTAAAAAGGAAATTGACATCGCTCTGACCAAAATTAGTTCCCCTGAGTCCACTTTCATCGAATTAACTATGACAGTTTCTTTTAAATTAGAGGACATGTGTTTAGGGTTTAGGATTTAGCGGTGCCAATTTATCAAAAAGCACTAATTCAAGCAATTTTTGAAAAAAAAAATGACCGAACGAAATTGAAGTGATAAATGAGATTAATTATGAACGAAATAGTGTTAGGAGTGATGAAGTGGAAAACAGTGGATCTAATTTTTTGATAAGCACTTTTGAAAGGGACTTTAACCCAACTTTAAATTTGACAAGTCCTTTATCATAACAGTGCAAAATTGACCTACCTACCTATATCTATATGGTCCTCCTTAGTCCTTATCACTAACCTTATTTTTGGCTAAGTCCAGTACTACGATTGTTCTATTCTTACAATTCTTCGCGTATTTCACCTTATTAATACTCCCTCCGTCCCACCTCAAGATTTACACGCTTTTTAAAGAATTTAATTAAAATGGGTAGAAAATTTGAGGAGAGAGAATATAAAAGTTAAGTGTGTGGTAGGAATAGTAAGTTAATGATTGATTTTTTTGTAAATATGTTAACTTTATAAGAGTATAATAAATGGTTTTTTTGTAAATATATGAAAATGATAAGGGTATAAATATATGAAAAACTTGCCATTTAAGGAAGGGAACCTTGAGATGGGACGACCCAAAAGGAAAAGGTGGAACCTTGAGGTGGAACGGAGGAAGTACTAGTTTTACTTTCGTACGATGTACGGATCATTACATGTTATTCTAAGACAGAAATTAAAGAAATACAACAAAAAAGTGAAATAGATTTATACGTTATGAAAAACTTCCTTAAACACTACATTATCAATACATAGATCAGATTGATAGGGCTTTTCATCATTACAAATCAATATTTTAAGACCATCAGCTAGTTGCCACTCCAAACAAATCAAATCAAGGTACAAACTCCGACTTACTTTAAATTACAAAATAATAATTATTAATAAATAAAACTAAATAGAAATATTATTTTTATCATCTCAAATAAATACTTTAAAAAAAATACTTCTATAAAAAATTATATTATTCATATCAAAAATAAATATTACTTTCGACTCAAAATGAATAACCAAAAAATAATACTTCATTTTCTATAAAAAAAAAAGAGCATTACTTCCTTCATCCCAATGAATATTTTAAAAATTAATACTACTTCATTCGCCTCTAAAATTAATGTTTGTAATGTTAGTGCATTCGTCTCAAAATATGACATTAAGATGACATTAATTTTTTAGACGAATAAAGTAGTATTCTTTTTTTAAATGTTCAATGAGACGAAGGAAGCCATATTCATTTTTTTATTTTTTTTTTAGATAGAAAAAAATTCAACTTTTTAAGAAAAAAAAATCCTTCAATTCAAAAATGAATATTACTTTCGTCCCAAAATTAATACTATTTTCTATATAAAAAAAAATAGCAAATTTGAATTACTTAATTGTTTATTAACTAATTATAAATATCATGAAATAACGGTTAAAAATATTAGACAAAAAATAGCATTAAAATTGCAACTTATAAATTGTAACCAAAATAGTAAAAACTAATAGTATATATAGTTAGACAAAATTTTGAGAAAAATAAAAAATTATCCTAATTTGTATATCGAAATATATATGCAACTATAACAAATGAGTTATTTTCTTAAAAACAATCATAAATATCATGAAATAAGTGCAAAATTTTAAAAATTTCAAAGTAAAATTAATTCAATCAAAGAAAAGTAAATGATTCTGAAAACACCAAAATTGAAGGCTCGAAATAATATATAAATTGTTATTGATTGATTTCAATAACCTAAGTTGAAATTCCAAAATAAGGATTTTTCTTGAAAATCAACGAATGTTAATAGTCATTTAATAACGTCATTTAAAATTGCCGCTATATAGAGGGTTTTATGATTCTAATGAGAACGATTGTATAACATTTGAGATTTGATTTTCCGTGATAAAATTTATGATAGATGGTGAGATAAAACGACGGACAAAAACTTTAGAATATATGAAAGCGAAAGTAAGAGAAAGAAAGAGTGGTGTACAAGATGGTGTTTATGGCTTCAAAAGATGCTTGACTAACTTATTGGGCCTCTTAGTATTTCTAAGGTATCAATTCATTTGAGCTAGCATGAATAAATAGTTAATTATTAAAAAAAGGGTTGTAATATTTTTATAAAAACATTAAAATTCATAAGTTAAAATAATTTCTTAATTATAATAGTCTTTATAGAGTATAAAATATAAATATGTTTAAGTTTTCTGTAAATATTTATTGTAAGCAAATATTATTTTTATTTTTTTATATACATAATTTAATTAAAAATAGTTGGAATTACGTAGGTAGGTTGAGATGAGTGAAGAAGAAGAGATATATACTCCCTCCGTCCCGGTAGAAGCGTCGCCATTTTAGGGATGGCACGCAAATTAAAGAAAAGTGTGGGAAGAAAAAAATTTGTGAGTGTAATTTGAAAATAGGAGAGAGAATTAGTGGAGGAAATAGTGAATTTAAAAAGTGTTGTGAGTGTAGAAGAGAGAGAATTAGCGGAGGGAATAGTGGATGGGTAATAGAATATTAATAAAATATTTTCTTTTTAGGAAAGAGTGACGCTTTAAACGGAACACCCTTTTTTAGGTAAAAAGTGATGCTTCGGATGGGACGGAGGGAGTATGTAGGTTAGTTATATGATAAGCTTTAGAAGAAAGCATTTAATACTGTATAATTTTGTCTTTACGTCGTCAATGGCAAATTGGAACTTGCACTTCGCCCGCCGCTGTCTGTCTGTCTGTCTGTTTTCCTTCAATATTTTCATTTTCATGGCATGCAATGCATGTCTGCTCAAAGACGTCACGTGTGCCGCTTCCTCCACGTAATTGCTTATCAACTAAAACAGCTCACCCTTAACCTCTATATTGCCTCCCTCCCTTCTAGTATTTCACTCGGAGTTTTTTTTTTTTTTTTTTTTTTTTTTTATCCGTGACCCTCTTTGCCTCTTATCGGCGACCCTCGAGGGAGGTCACCAGAACGCACAAAACTCAAAAAAAAAAAAAAAAAAAAAAAAGTCACGTATTTTTCATGCCCCGGGCAATTGGCTGACCCATGAGTTGGGTCAGGTTGTTTTCTTCTTTTTGTCACATGTCACCCAATAATTGGGTGGCATGTTTTTATATGAATATATTTTTAAAATTAATAGTATATTTTATATAATTATATAAAATAATAAAATAAAAAATATATCAAGTAAATTATAAATTACGAATTTATAATTGTACGGATAACTATTTTAATAATTGTACGGGTAATTTTAGAAATATTATTACTAATATATTATTTAAAAAAAATAAAATGATAAGTATTTTAGATAAGTTGGAGTAAAGAGAAATAAATATTTTATTAAAATGTTGGATTGGGGTTGGGTCACTGATGGGAGTATAAATTATATAGGATTAGGGTTGTGTATATGGAAGTGAGAGAAATTAATATTTTATTTGAGGTTAGGTTGGGTCAGGGTCACTGATGGGGATAGTCTTAGACTATCCTACCCCAACCCAACCCAACCTCAAATAAAATATTAATTTCTCTCACTTTCATTTATACACTCCCAACCTTATATAATGTATACTCTCATCAGTGACCCAACCTAACCCAACCTTTTAATAAAATATTTATTTTTCTTTATTTCAACTAACCTAAAATACTTATCATTTTATTTTTTAAAATAATGTATTAGTAATAATATTTCTAAAATTATCCGTACAATTATTAAAAATAATTATTCATACAATTATAAAAAAAAATGAATTTTGATATATTTTTTATTTTTTTATTTTATATAATTATATAAAATATATTAGTTTTAAATATATATTTATATAAATACATGCCACCCAATCATTGGGTGACATGTGTCCCATTTTGGTGACCCAACTTGTGCCAACCTAGGTTGGCTGGCTGCCCGGAGTCATGCATTTTGATGACTTTTTTTTTTTTTGTGACCCATGGTGACCCTCTCACGAGAGTCACCAATGTGGGTAGTCTTACACTTTTTATACTGCCTCTTACCCTTTTTATACTCGCAACACTTAATCTATTATACTCTCTCCGTTCCATTTAAGCCTTCACCATTTTGAAGGTGACACGCAAATTAAGAAAAAAGTTAGTGGAGTAAGTGTTGTGAGTATGAAAAGTGAGGTTGGAGAGAGAAAGTGGGATAGGAAATAGTGAGTTGATTGGTGTTGTGAGTATAAAAGTAAAGTAGGATAGAGAATTAGTGGGTGGAATAATAATATAAAATGTCCATTTTAGGAAAGATGAAGCTTTTAACGGGACACCCATTTTGACTAAGGTGAAGCTTCAAATGAGCCGGAGGGAGTACTGTCATTCTAATTTTCGTGTAAAACCAATTTTATATTTTTTCAATTGAAACGAGGAGAGTATTTTGTTTCATAATAAATTAAATAGATTGAAATTGAATACTACAAGACTTAAGAAATATTAGTATTTCATATTCTCTAGATCACAATAAGGTTTCTAGTTTGATATTACACAAAAAATTAATGAAAAGTAAATATTGTGAGAATAAAAAGTAAAATAAGATAGAAAAAGTGGATATGAAGTTTTTGTTATAATAATAACAAGTGGGTATCATTATCCATTTTAATTAATAAATCAACTAAAAATCATACTTTTAATACAGATAAAGAGAAAAGTAATTTTTTTTTATCTAGTGAATTGTTGACATGTTGTAGTAAATATGACACTATTATTAAGGAGTGAGATTGTCCGAGCTATAAATCATTATCCAATATATTTTTTTGGTTATTGAGGGTTAGAATTCGTGAAAAGTTGGTAGTTAAGCGATTTTTGATAAAAATGTGTAACGATTCCAACTTTTCATCAATAAACATAATTCAATTCATAAATAAAAAATTTAAATCGGGGTACTTTAACGGCTAGTACATTTAATCATAATTCAAATGCGGAAAATAATTGTCTTTCAACCTTAACGGCTAGTACATCTAACCATAATTCAAATGCGGAAAATAACTGTCTTTCAATCTTAACGGCTAGTACAACCCACTAGCTCGATAAGTACATAATGATTAATACCAAACCCTAACCCCGATTCAAGCCGTTATCCCTGCGACCGATCAACTTCTCCTACCGCTTACCTGGGAGGGAAAAATAAGAAAAAGGGGTGAGCGAACAATGCTCAGTAAGTTCATATGGAATCTTTCCGGGTACTAAGGAAAGATGACCGAAAGAACGAACCAATCGAATTATTCAACGACATGATAGCTATATCAATTAAAGTACAAGTACGAGTACAATAACGAAAGATACTTTTCAAGTAACAAGTGGTGGCACTATCACAAAAATATATGTAATGAAGACTGTATTCACACAAGTCCGTCAATTCCAAAGTAACGTTACACCTTTTCAGGGTGACCTTGATACACCTTTTCAGGGTGATCCTTGAATAAGAGACTCCAAGCCTGTTCAGGGCGCTCCCTTATCCCGACATATCATGATAGTCAACTACTTCATCAAGTAGTGTATAAGCGTCTAAGTCCTTTTCAGGAATTAGACTAATTCTCATAAAGTCATTTTTAATCAGACTAATTCTTGCTAAGTCATTTTCAATTAGACAAAGCTACTATATCCTTTTCAATCAGATATAGCCAACTATACCCTTTTCAATCAGGTATAGTAATTTCCACATATGGTGTTCATAGGTACAAGAACACATTAAACAATTTCAATTACTTTAGATACCCATTGAACAAAACATATCAAGGGTAAGATTCAACAAAGAACGATCATACGAGGGATCATTTTAAAAACACTATCTGCCACTTGGTAGCATATATACTTTTAAAAACATGGAATCATAACTCAAGGATTGAAACCAAAAGTCTAAAGAACGTAATCCCTTACCTTTATCGCTTGCGTTTCCTTGCAACGGATCCTTGCACAAATCTACAATCATGCAAATAAATACTTCTTAGGGCAAAAGTAATTCCTATTTACTTTAATTACCCATTTTAAATCATCTTGTTAACCTATGAGCTATTCCTCTTTTAACTCCTTTTAAGGTTAACTAGTGTCCCCTTTTTGGTTTTCCAAATTATTCTTAGGATTTCTAGGCTTACAAACCTTATTCAATTTCTTTTTGTGACTTTTCTCACACTAATTACACTATTCACAGCACACACAACACACACTACACACACAGATTACTATTCACAGCACACACACTACACAGACAGATTACTATTCACAGCACCCACAAACACACACTACACCCACTAACCCTAAAACACACACACACGGCATACACACATACACACACATAAAACCTACTCCTCTTTCTTTTCTTCTAGCATGAAAATCCTAGTTCATCTTTAAGATTTATCATGCCCAATCCAATTCAATGTTCGCCAAAGATTAGATATAATATCAATACTCATTCATTATCAATAATCATATTTGATCAAACCATAATCATAGATCTTGAATCTAGGATTCTATGTTTTCTAGAATCATCTATATAGAAAACAATAACTAGGAAGTGTTGAATGATTTACCTTTTCGATTCAACCTAGAATCTTCTTCCTTCTTTCTCTTTCTCTTCCTTTCTTTCCCCTTCTCTTCTTCTTTCTTCTTTCTTTTGTCGCCCTCTCTCTCTAAGGTCTTTCTCTCTCTCTAAACCTCTTCACCTGGCCGCCTCCCTCTTTTATCCTTGGCATGGAGTCGGTTATGAAGGCCAAGAAACTTTAGTCGTTACGAACTCCAAGAGCCTCAAGGTTTTATGACACCTAGTTGCCTTTTGATTTTCCCCAAACTTAACCCACACTATTCAAATCCATATAGGAATAGATCCATATTTAATAAAATAACACACTTAACAAAATAACATTTAACAATTAAATAAAAGAAAAGAAAAGATATTAGGGTTATTACAAAATGTTAGATTTTTTCGTTAAATCATCACATGTCATCCACGTTACACTTAAATATATTAAATTAGTTATTTATTTATAAAAGATTAAATTTAAATTGTGCATACTTCATACTTCCTTCGATCCATTCGATTTAGAATTTTCTCTTTCATTACGGGTTTAAGAAATATAATTATAATAAGAGGTTAGAGAATCAGTGTAGAAGATATTGTAAATATGAAAAATAAAATATGAGAGATAATGATCGAGAGAAATAGTAAAGGGATTATTGTTCTGAGTATGATTAATGAGTTTTATTAAATATAAAAATATTATAAATTTGTCATTTTAGGATGTATTAACTCGAATGAGACGAACAAAATGACAAATTGTTTTAAATTAAGGAGGGAATATATGTTAGGAAGGGCGAGCCTTGACGCAACGGTTAAGTTGCTCCTTTGGTGACCATAAGGTCACGGGTTCGAACCTTGGCGAACAGCCTCTTGGCAATTGTCAGGGGAAGGCTCTAGCAAATGGTTCCCTCTCCCAACCCCCGCAAGGCGGAAAGCGCTTGGCACACCGAAATTTGCTTAAAAAAAAAGGGAATATACGTTAGGCAGATGTGAAATTATCTGCACACTCACTATATCTCATACTCCCTCTTCTGTCCCACCAATTGCTTCACCATTTTTCTTGGGCACGAGAATTATGGTAATGGGAGGGAAAAAAAATGTTGTGAGTGTAATTTGAAAATAGGAGAGAGAATTAGTGGAGGGAATAATAAATTATAATGGTGTTGTGAGTATTAAAATAATGTAGGAGAGAGAATGAGTGAAGGAAATAATAATATTTTATGTCCAAAAAAGGAAAGGTGAAGCTTCTAACGGGATGCCTTTTTGGATAATTGGTGAAGCTTTTATTGGGACGGAGGGAGTATACAAAATCTATTGTGATTTGGTGAGCACATAAATTGGTTAAGTTTCATTCCCAAGAAGAAACCTTCAAGTCAAACAAGACTTTAAGCTAAAAAACATGAGAAAATAAAGGAGCTTCTTTAGTAGAATTTGTTACCCAACAAACTTCTCTTCTTCCTTCCTTCCATTTCTTTTCACTTCATTAATACCACACACATTTCACAACACTCCCTTACTTCAATATTCACCTTTAAATAACACACATTAATTCCCCTTTCTCTCTCCCCCCTCATCTTCAAGTTCTTGTTCATTCAAATTCTTGATTAGGGTTTTGTTTTGTTTTCCAAATCATCAATATTTGTTCTGGGTTTTTGAAATAATCATGCATTTTGTTGCTTTTAGAGAGCATTTTTGATTAAGGGTGTTTGAATTTTGAAATATTTCGAGGGTATAATTAATCAAGGAGGAGGTTTTTGAAATATATATATATTTTTTGAGGTGGCGCATGCATTAGGGTGGTGTTAGGTTGTGATATTCTGATCATCGATCAATTTGGACGTAAATGACAATAGGTTTTACCGGATTTAAAAGACCTTCTCCGGCAAAACAAGTGATTACTCCTCCGATTATCGTTGACACAGGCTCTTCCCCTTCACCGGAATCCGATAACATACCTGAGCTTGTTATCCTCTCCGTCAGAAAGTTTCGTAAAAGGTGCTTTACTTGTTTATACTTTTGTTATATGAGTAATTTGAAGAAAAAAAATCGATATTCATTTAGTGATTCATTTAGGAATCAAGAGCAAGAGCAAGTTTGAAACTTTTTTCGATATTCATTTAAGGGACGGAGAGGGTAGGACATTTTGTTTGGGAACCGTTTGCTTAGGGCGGATTTGAGGTTGTGCAGTAGACAAAGCATTCCAAAATCCCTAATATAACTATAGGATATAATATTATGTAAAACATGTTACTATAAATTTTTCGTGTTCAATTTGTGTTATAAAACTATAAAATGTAAATCATCTTACGATAAAAGTCAAATCTGCTACCTACTCCATATGGAAGGTCACATTTCTTTCTTTTTCTTTTTCTTAATTAATCTCTTCGGGCAAAGAGGGCGAGTCTTGGCGCAACGATTAAGTTGCTCCTTTGCCCGCTTGGCGCCATATGGAAGGTCAGGGTTTCTGTATGCATGGAAGGTCAAAGTTCAATCGTATGATAAATTTCACATTTAAGTTTCATTAGCATTTTTTTTTAATATTGAACCTTCAAAAATCATGTATATTTGTGTCACATAAGACTATATACTTGTACTGTAATTTTGAAGTAATTTTAAAGAAGTAGTAGTAGAGTAGTACGTAGCATCTATCATTTTTTGGGTCAGCTTAATTGAAATTTGACAAAAAATAAACTACTCCTTCCGTCCCAGGAAATGGTTCACCATTTTTGGCTCGGCACGCAAATTAAGAAAATAGGTGGGAAGAAAAAATATTGTGAGTGTAATTTGAAAATAGGAGAAAGAATTAGTGGAGGAAATAGTAAATTTAAAAAGTGTTGTGAGTGTAATAGTGAATTAGGAGAGAGAATGAGCGGATAAAATAGTGAGTGGGTATAATAGAATATTAATAAAACTTTTCCATTTTAGAAAAGGTGAAGCTTCAAACGGGACGCCATTTTGGGTAAAAGGTGAAGCATTTTCTGGGACGGACGGAGTATTCATAATATTATCCTTTTATGAAGAAACGATTTGCTCTTGCTCCTAGTGCTCGATTTGCTCTTGCTCCTAGTGCTCAATTACAATATGCAGAATTATAAAATCCATTATTTTTTAAAAAAAGTTTTATAGCAGAAACGAGCTAGTGAAAAGCTTTTGTACCACCAGGTTGCCTTTTTTTTTTTTAACGACAAAAAACCGAGCCAGCAAATCATTTTCATTAGAGAGAGTATTCCACTAGGTAGAGTGATTCAATTGAGCATACGACTCAATGTTGTGGTGCAGCTGCAACCTCCTCTGAACTAACCTATCCTTCATTTTGATCCACTGAAAATTTCCTCTATTTTCCCAGATAATATTTGTTTCTTCACATGTAATCGATTTTGAAAATGACTTCCCATACCACATCCTCACACAGAATTAGTATATATACACCTATCTCTTAACACATTTCTCTCAATCTTCTCCTTGCAAACTCCATTACCCACCTTAAGTATTGGTTCTGTTTTGGATTGTGAATCTTGCAGTGATTCATTATTGTTAATCCGTTACGCCTTCTTAATTCTATGGTAGATCTAGTTATTTTTGCATATTTATTTGTAATATGATTAGCTCAGTTTTCTTACGAAGAACTATTATGTGATGGTTATTTGCAGAGGCAACGTTAAGCAGTTGGAATGGACTCGAACAACATTACCATGGAGATCTCGTTAGCTGTAAGAAAGAAATATTTCAGACTTGTAAATCCATAGCCAAATCATTCTTTTAATAACCATAATGAACAATGAACATTGTGTAATTCTTTTGACATACTAAGTCGGTGATCTGATCTTATATACAGGCAAGAGATGAGAACCATAATCAAAGCGAGTCTGCATTTGTTAATAATGACTACTCTGAAAATGAAAGGCGGGGAAAACGATCAGTAGGAGGCTGGGCTCCTGCATTTATCCTTCTAGGTATGTAAAATACTACAATCCCACATTTTCCGTCATCTTTCTGTTTTGAGATTATACATACTATCTGCTGATTTATCGTTGAAGTTATTATTAATCAAAAAACCATCTTTTTTGTGTGTGTACATTTGGCACAATTTTGTTCTTCATCTTCATCTGATGCAGCAAATCAAGCCCTTGCAACATTCGCTTTCTTTGGTGTTGGTGTGAATTTGGTTTTGTTCTTGACCAGAGTCATCGGACAAGATAATGCTGCTGCAGCCAATAGTGTGAGCAAATGGACCGGAACTGTTTATTTGTGCTCGTTAATTGGAGCTTTCTTAAGCGATTCTTACTGGGGCCGTTACTTAACCTGTGCAGTGTTCCAATTAATATTAGTTGGGGTAAGTTTTTTTTTTATTTATACATAAATGGTATGTAATGATTAGCTTGTGCATGATTTTTGATAAAGTTTGTGCGATTCTGATTTAGGGACTGGTGATGTTGTCATTGTCGTCTTGGCTTTTCTTGATCAAACCTGCAGGCTGTGGGGACGGAGAAAAAATTTGTATGCCAACTTCTTCAGCTGGCTCCATCATGTTTTACGTAGCAATGTACCTTGTCGCGTTTGGCTATGGGGGCCACCAGCCGACCATAGCCACCTTTGGTGCAGACCAATTTGATGAAGAAGACCCGAAACAGAAGAACTCAAAGGGTGCCTTTTTCGCCTATTTCTATGCTGCCCTCAATGTGGGATCTCTTTTCTCGAATACCATTTTGGTATATTATGAAGACGCCGGTGAATGGACTATAGGGTTTTGGGTCTCCACGGGCTCTGCTGTGATAGCTCTACTGTCATTCTTGATGGGATCTCGCGGGTACCAATATATTAAGCCGTGTGGTAACCCTTTGCCACGTGTCGCTCAAGTATTCGTTGCTGCAGCTAGGAAAAGGAAAGTTGATCTGGAAGAGAAAGAAGAGTTGTATGAAGTGGCTGGAACTGTGTCAGCAATCAAAGGAAGTAGAAAGATTGGTCATACTGATGAGTTTGAGTAAGTTATAATGTTTTACGAATGTTCCTAATGTTTTTTTTTTTTTTTTTTGTAATTTATTTACGTGACTCACATGAAATCATTAACCCTCATCAGGTGTCTCGACAAGGCGGCGGTAGTGACCGATAGAGACCGAGCGGGCCCACAAGATCCATGGAGGCTATGCACGGTGACTCAAGTCGAAGAAGCCAAATGTGTGATAAGAATGTTACCAATATGGCTCTGCACAATCATATACTCCGTAGTTTTCACTCAAATGGCATCACTATTTGTCGAGCAAGGGGCAGTCATGAATTCAACAGTAAACGGCTTCCACCTCCCGGCTGCCAGCATGTCAACCTTTGACATAGTCAGCGTTCTCATATGCACGCTCATTTACCGAAAAGTGTTGGTCCCACTAGCCGGGCGACTCAGTGGGAACCCAAAAGGCCTAACTGAGCTTCAAAGAATGGGGATAGGCCTAATAATAGGAATGTTGTCTATGGTTGCAGCCGCTATAACGGAGATCCAGAGGCTTAAAAGGGTGACCCCGGATCAACAATCGAGCTCCTTGAGCATATTTTGGCAAGTTCCCCAATATGTCCTTGTGGGCGCTTCTGAGGTGTTCATGTACGTTGGTCAACTCGAGTTCTTCAATAGCCAAGCTCCGGATGGAATAAAGAGCTTTGGTAGCTCGCTTTGTATGGCTTCCATTTCTCTTGGGAATTACGTTAGCAGTATGCTTGTGAATATGGTTATGGGGATTACGGCTAAAGGTAATAACGCGGGTTGGATTCCGGAGAACTTGAATGATGGTCATATGGATAGGTTTTATTTCCTTATAGCGGCGTTGACTGCGGTTGATTTTGTGATCTATCTGTTCTGTGCAAAGTGGTACAAGTCTGTTGTTGATGTTGTTGAGGATGAACAGAAGGAAGAGGTATAGAGTACTCTAGGTACACACTTTTTCCAATTTTCTAGGTTATATTACTTTTATTTTAGTATTTTTCTAGGAAAATAAGGTTGTTATAATTATCCCATTTCCAGATTAGAAAGGATCCTCCTTTTCCTGGTACTGGTGTACAATACTTGCTTCTAGTTTACTTTTAGCTAAGGTAGACACGCGATAGGAGCTTTGATTTAGTGTGAATATAATGCTTATTTTTCGGGCATTCGTGTTTTTCTGGTCTTTTGTTCACTTGATTACGAGCTTTGATTTAATGTAAATATAATGCTTATTTTCCGGACATTCGCGTTTTTCGGGTCTTTTGTTCAATTGATCACCGAAAACTATTTGTGATTTTCACTATCGTGCAGTGGCATAGCCGGTGCACGCTGAGGGGGTTCGCCGACCCCCTTCAAGTTTGGTTGTTTTTTTTTTTTTTTTTTGCCTATCATGCCTCCATTAACACACAGAAACGGGAGAGGAAAATTTGGAGGTACAACGTTGTCTCGAGTTGAAATTGTAAGGAAGAGAATTGCTGAGAGAAATTCATAATGTATTATTGATAAAGATTGGGTATTTATACAGCTTTACAATCTTGGTAAATTAAGGAAAGATTACAACAAATCAAACTAAAGATTACACCAAATCAAACTAAATATTCTGAGGATAAATGAATATATACACAGAGATTACAGGAGATCTTTTTGTATCTTATCAAGCCCCCGCAAGATGGACGTTCCATGGAAAAGGCCAATCTTGGAGAGAAGAAGTGTGAACCGAGTTCTTGAGAGTGGTTTGGTGAGGAGATCAGCAAGCTGATCATTGCCTGAGATGTGTTGAACGCGAAGATGTCCCTGTTGTACCATAGCTCGAACAAAGTGAAACGCCAAAGCTAAATGCTTCATCCGAGAATGGAAGACTGGATTAGCCGAGTAGTGAGTGGCACCAAGATTATCACAATATATAACCGGAGAGTGGGACGGTTGGAAGTGAAGTTCAGAGAGAAGATTGTTGATCCAAGTAACTTCAAGAAGGGCATCAGAATGAAAGACGGAACTCGGCCTCGGTGGATGAGCGAGCTAATGCACGTTGCTTTTTAGAGGACCAAGCAACCGGGTTACGACCAAGATAGACTATGAAACCTGTAGTGGAAATGTAGTCATCTTTATCTCCGGCCCAGTCAGCATCACAAAAGGCATGGAGAGATGACGGAGTGTCTCGATAGAGTTGTATACCCAAGTGAAGAGTACCATGAAGATACCGAAGAAGTCGCTTGAGGGAGACCCAATGACTCTCCCGAGGATTTTGCATAAATTGTGCTAATTTGTTAACCGAAAATGCTATGTCTGGCCTAGTGATGGAGAGATACTGAAGGCCACCAACAATGGAACGATAATCTGTAGGGTTACAGATTGGAGAAGAGGAATTATTAGTAAGAGGAGGGGAAGTGGCCATGGGAGTGGGAGAAGGCTTAGAATTCAGCATGTTGTGACGAGCAAGGAGATCATGGACATATTTTGTTTGAGTTAAAAGAAGACCATTAGAGTTGGGTGTGACCTCGACTCCTAAGAAGTATGATAGGGGGCCAAGGTCTTTAAGAGAAAAGCGAGACGAGAGATGGGAAATAAATTGAGAAAGAAAGGAGGGAGAAGGACCGGTAACAATAATATCGTCAACATAAACAAGAAGATAGAGAGAGTAGGGAGATTGTGAGTAGATGAACAGGGAAGGATCCGAAAGAGAGGTTTTGAACCCAAAGGAAAGGAGATAATTCTTGAGTTCTGTATACCAGGCGCGAGGAGCCTGTTTGAGGCCATAGATTGCTTGGCGAAGTTGACAGACATGAGATGGGTTTTTGGAATCAAGAAAGCCCGGAGGTTGTGACATGTAAACAGTCTCATGAAGTTGGCCTTGTAGGAAGGCGTTGTTGATGTCAAGTTGACGGAGAGACCATTTATGACTGAGAGCCAAGGATAGAAGGAGACGAACTGTAACTGGTTTAACAACGGGACTGAAAGTGTCCGAGTAGTCGACACCTGGACGTTGGTGGAACCCTTTGGCAACCAAACGTGCTTTGTATTTTTGAATTGAATTGTCAGGATTGTATTTAATTCGGAAAACCCACTTACAACCGACAATGTTTGGAGCAGCAGAAGGGGGTACTAGAGACCATGTGTTATTTCGGGTGAGGGCAGCAAACTCTTCTTCCATGGCAGATCGCCAATGAGGCGTGGATAGGGCCTGTTTGACAGTTTTAGGGAGGGAGGTGGGTGAAGGTAAGGCTGCAAGGTAAGCATATTTTGGGTTAGGTTTTCGGATATTGTTGCTTAGGCGAGTTGTGATAGTTCTGGCAGGTGGTGGAGGTGGAGGAGGGGGTGGGGGAGTTGGTGTATGTTGAGGGGAAGGGATTGCAGGGTCTGATGTGAGAGGGTGGGTGGATTCGGCATGGTCAGGAGGGGTGGGGCTACGGGCAGGTGTGCTGGTAGGGGGTGTTGGAGCAGTAGGCAGGTTAGTGGGTGGGATTATGGAGATGGCTGGGTGCTGCCGTGAGGGTGGGGAGGCAGCAGCTGGAGTGATAGACGATGAGGGGGTCTGTGGAAGTAGTAAGGGAAGGGACAATTTGCACCATTGAGACGAGGAAATTTCTGGAGATGGATTTTGATGAGACGAAAGAGAAGGAAAAGGAAAGGAGTCCTCGACGAATTTTACATGCCGAGAGGTATAGATGCGATATGTTTTGGGATCGAGACAATGATATGCACTTTGGGTAGAGGAGTATCCGATGAAGATGCAAGGAACTGAGCGAGGAGCTAATTTATGGGGTGCATATGGCCTTAACCATGGGTAACATAGACATCCAAAGGAGCGTAATTTTGTGTAGTTGGGAGGATTTTTGAAGAGACAAAGGTAGGGGGAGTCATTTTTCAAGGTAGAAGTTGGTAGGCGATTTATTAGATAAGTGGCAGTTGTGAAAGCATGAGTCCACATAGTGAGAGGGAGTTTGGCATGTGAGAGAAGAGCAAGACCGGTTTCGACAATGTGTCGATGGCGGCGTTCGGCATAGCCATTGTGCTCGGGGGTGTGAGGTGGGGATGTGAGGTGAGTGACACCATTTTGAGAGAGAGAGGGGGTTAGTTTTAGATATTCCCCACCATTGTCCGAAAACACTTGAATGATTGGTTTTTGAAAAAATTTCTCAACTAGGGCCTTGAAGCGAGTGAACGTCGCAAAGGTGTCGGATTTTTGTTTGAGTGGATAGAGCCAAGTGTATTTAGTGTAGTGATCAACAAAAATCACATAATATTTGAATTTGTCATGAGAGTAGATGGGTGAAGTCCATACATCAGAGAAGATAAGTTCAAGAGGAGAATTAGAAGTGAGAGAGGAAGTAGAGAAAGATAATTTGTGACTTTTATTAATATCGCAAGCATTACAATTGGAAAAAGAACTAGACGGGATTGAAAGACTAAATTGTTTCTTTAAAAAGGAAATAATTGGAAGAGCAGGATGACCCAAACGATGATGCCAAGAGTGCAGAGATGAGGAGATGCTTAGATGTGCTTGAGGAGACGGAGGATGCCATAGATATACTCCACGATCACTTGTCCCATGGAGAAGAGTTTTGTGGGTTGTAAGGTCCTTTAAAAGAAAAGAAGAAGAGGAAAACACAAAATAAGCGTTATTGTCACGACAAAATTGGGAGACGGAAATAATATTGCGAGAAATAAGAGGGACGAAGAGAACATTATGGAATTTTAAGGAGTGAGAAGAAGAAGAAAAAATGAATGAACCTGTTTCGGAAATGGGGAGAGAGGTTCCATCACCAATAATAACCTCGTCGGTGCCATTGTAGGGATTGTGGAGGGCGAGATTGGAAAGGTCGTTGGTTAGGATGGTGTGTCGCCCGTATCAAGTAGCCAGGAAGGGGAGTGGGTCGGTGAAGGGCCAGTGGCCGTGTGGGCCTGTGGTACAGAGGGAGGGGTGGGTTGGCGTGAAGGAGGGTTGGTGGTGTTGGGGTTGCGGTTGGGGAAGGTGACACTAGGGTAGTCCCTTTCAGCGACGACACATAGAGATAACATGGCCAGAAAGCCACGGTATTGGCATTTTCCTTTGAATGGGCTGGGAAAGAGGGGTTGTTGGTGGAGGGCGTGGGAAGGAGTGGTTGGGAATGGTTTTGCCGAGGGAAGTATCTGGTGGAGGAGGTGCGGTTTTGGGCAATATGGGCGGAAGCGGGGAGGGTAGTGGTGGTGGGATGGGTTTTGAGGGTTAGCTCATGATGGATCAATTTTTCGTGGAGAGCTTCAAACGAGATGGGGTTGTCTCGGGCTCGGACGGAATCAATGACAGGCTTGTATGCCTCATAGTCGAGGCCTTTAAGGATTTTGGATATGATGTCCTCGGAGTCCATGGGTTTGCCCAAGATTGCTAGCTTATCGGTATAGGACTTAATGGCTTGCATGTACTCTTCAATGGTGAGATTGGCTTTGGATAGGTTTTCTAGGTTGTCTTTGATTTGCAGAATATGGCCACGGGAAGGTTGGCATAGGTGTTTTGAAGAGTATCCCACGCTTCTTTGGAGGTTTTGGAGCGAAGGACAAGGGGAGCAATTGTGGTGTCAAGGGTACCAATGAGAGACCCTAGAAGGAGGCGGTCTTGTCGATTCCAAGTAGTGTGAGATGGGTTACTGATTTCTTTATCATCAGTTCTGATTTTGGCTGGTGGTTGAGGGTGAGAGCCGTCGATGTATTTGAGTAGGTCGAGGCCAAAGAGAAGAGATTCTAATTGGGAGGCCCAAGAGAGGTAAGTAAGAGGGGTGAGTTTAATGCAGTGAGAAAGATCAACGAGGACAAGAGGGGTGGAAGGATCGGATGGGTTGGTGATGGTAGAGGCAGAGGCGGCCATTGGGTGGGTTGGATGTTTCTGCCGAGAGGGAGGGAAGAAGAGAGGCTGCCGATCAAAAGTGGGAGGGGGAATCGAGAAGCTCTGATACCATGTAAGGAAGAGAATTGCTGAGAGAAATTCATAATGTATTATTGATAAAGATTGGGTATTTATACAGCTTTACAATCTTGGTAAATTAAGGAAAGATTACAACAAATCAAACTAAAGATTACACCAAATCAAACTAAATATTCTGAGAATAAATGAATATATATACAGAGATTACAGGAGATCTTTTTGTATCTTATCAGAAATGATTGTGATTTAAAGTTGTTTTTAACTTATAACAATCGGATGAATGAGAGATCGACAGAAGAAATGTATAATTGAGCATGTCCTTGTTGTTTCACTGTTCACTTAATGGTGAGAAGTTGAAAATCAACCATTTTTAAGGGCAGAATTGGTTACAGTACTTGAAAATGAACTATTAAGAAAAAGGAAAAACTGTTGCAATGAATTTAGAAATAATAGATTTTTTTAAGAATGAAAAGTACTATGGAAAGTTTATATTTGGAAAAATATAGAAATATGTCCCTTTACTTGATATTCCCTTATACAAGTTAATTGTCACATTAGGCTTCATTTGTTTCGACGTAAAACATTTTTCGAAAAATGATTTCCTGTAAAATATTTTTCTGTAAAATGTTTTACGGAGGTAGGGCGTAAAATGTTTTACGGAGGAAGGGTGTAAAATACTTTCGAGTGTTTGGTAAGAAAAATGTTTTTCGGAAGGGCGTAAAATGTTTTTTTTAAAAAAAAATTAATCATTTTTTGTAACCACCCCACCCACCCCCCCCCCCACCAAAAAAAAAAAAAAAAAAAAAAATTGTAATCGCCCCACCCACCCACCCCCTGCCTACCCCACCCCACCAACCCACCCCCCCACCCCAATTTTTTTTTTTGTAATCGCCCCACCCACCCCCCACCCCCATCTCCAAAAAAAAAAATTATTAAAAAAAATATTTAATGATTAAAAAAAAAATTTGGGGTGGGGTGGGGGGGTGAGTGGGGTGGGATAGGCAGGGGGTGGGTGGAGCGGTTACAAAAAAAAATAAAAAAATTTTGGGGTGGGGGTGGGTAGGGCGGATACAAAAAAAAATTGGGGTGGGGGGTGGGGGGTCGTGGGGCGGTTACAAAAAAAAAATGGGGTGGGGGTGGGTGAGGGGGTGGGAAGGGGTAGGTAGGGGGCGGGTGGGGCGGTTACAAAAAAAATATATATTTTTTTGGGGTGGGGTAGGCATGGGGTGGGTGGGGCGGTTAAAAAAAATTTGGGGGGGGGGGAGGGGGGGGGTAGGCAGGGGGTGGGTGGGGCGATTGCAAAAAAATAAAATAAAATTGGGGGGGGGGTAGGGGGTGGATGGGTTGGGGTGGGGTGGGGTAGCAGGGGTAGGGGTAGGGGTAGGGGTGATTTTTTTTATTTTTTTTTAATTATTATTATTATGTTGTACCTTGTGAAATATGAGTTGTACATGAGGGGCACCATTTTTTGAAAAATGTTTTACTTAGGACAAGGTCAGTAAGTCGTTTTACTTAGGAAGGACTTAAAATTTTTCCGGAAAACGTTTTCTCCATTTTCCGGAAAACAACCAAACAACGGAAAACGAGCTATTTTTCGGAAAACATTTTTCGGGAGCTCAACCAAACAACGGAAAACGAGTTATTTTACGAAAGCGAGTTATTTTACGCCCAAACAAACGGGGCCTTAGTTCCCGTAATTAAGAAAAATGTGTGAATATTTGGACACCGTCATCTTTCCGTCTAAATTCTAACGGAATTGCTGACTGGGCGTCTTAGTTGACTTGTAAAATCGACTACGTGGAATAAAATTGCCCAAGTGAAATTTTCGAAGTATGAAAAGCTTGAAACTACGTCGTTTTGGGACTTATTAATAATATAGCTAAACTACGTCGTTTTAATTGAAGGGGGGTAGAATGTGAAATATTAAACTATGAGTCAAAAAAACATTTTACAATAGTGAAAGGATAAACTTACTTATTTATAATTAACATTATACCTAATCCCATCTATTTAGATTTACATAAAAAAAATCAAAAATCCTAACCTTTTAACTCTATCTTCAAAAATGTTCAATAAGGGTTCAAAATCCCCTTCCCAAATCATTTATGCACTGTATTGCCAACCAATCAGTAATTGGCGTCCGGAGAATGTTCATGCACTGTTTTGAGATCTTTAACAATGAAATCGAAGATCGGCTAATCTATTTCACTTCTCTCCAAAACCATGCCCTAACCCACAGAACTACACCCCCCAAATCTCAAACTGGACAAGAAAATAGTTTAATTTGGGAATTTCGGGCTTGATTGATTTCAGAATTTCAATTATTTACACAAATTAGCATGGCTACTTTATCCGGTTCTTCCCTTTTCCCCTTCCCCAGCACATCTCTTCTTCTTCTCATATTTATTTCAAATTTAGACAAATTGTTTTTTTTTTAATAAAAAACAATTTTTGCTTGATTGGGATTGAGATTTTTTAGATCTATGTTGCCTTATGACCTATCTTAATCTGTGTTGTGATTTTGATTGTGGTGGTTGTGGTTGTGGTTGTGGTGGTGGTGCTCTTGGTTAGGGTGGTGGTGGTGGTGATTTTGGTAGTGATGGTGGTGTTAATTTTGGTGGTGATGGTGGATGAAGGCTGTGACTGAGTGGTGGGTGGGTGGCAGTAGTGCATGTGTTGTAGATGATGAGCATGATTAAGAAAATTGACATTTTAATAGACTTGCTAACTGAAGTGGCAAAAAAATGTTATTTCATCAATTATTTAACAGATATGTTAACTATTTAACGGATTGGTCATCTAGTTTATGTATCAAAACGACGTAGTTTAAAAAATCATACTTCAAAAATTCCACTTAGGCAATTTTATTCCACATAGTCAATTTTATAGTCGATTTTACAAGTCAATTAATACGCCAAGTCAGCAATTCCATTAGAATTCTGACGGAAATACGACGTTGTCCAAATATCCACACATTTTTCTTAAGTACGGGGGCTAATATGACAATTAACTTTTATAATGGCATATCTGCATTCTTGACCTAATTATATGGGCATATTTATATATTTTCTCATTTATTTTTACAAGTGAATACCGGCAGGCAGCCATCAATGTCAACCATAAATCTAATGTTAGCTTTGCAATCTTAAGGACAGAAAGAGGAACTGTTGATTGGATTGCTATCAGTTGTTTGCAAGAAAAATCAAAAAAAATCAAAAGCTGAATCGAAATAAAAAAAAATGAATTGAAAAAGATCGAAAATGATGTTATCATTAGTGTACTATACTTGATTTTAAAGGAATTGAAATTTTGGTCACGGATTTAGTATAATGTTGAAGAAAATCGAACCGATATTCCGAATTGAACACACACACACACACATATATCGGGTCTTACTCCAATAAAAGTTAATTAAAATGAGAAGCATGAAAACCAACTATAAACAATGGATAAAAGACAAATCAAAGGTTTAGATTAGATGTTATTTTATATTAAAAAACGGTTGTATTTTTGTAGTTTTTGTGAAAGTCAAGAGCTAGAATGCCATTTGACCGTCACTTTTCAAAACCTGTCATGTTATCATCTAAATCTCCCTCATATTTTAAAATAAAATATCTCAATATCTATAAGTCGAAAAAAAAAATCGAGAACATTGTTTTTCTCATGTCGACAAGGCAAATCGAACTAAATCCCTGAATATAGGGTTTTGAAAAAAAAAAAGTTAAACAAAGAAATTCTCAAAATACACTTGTATTTAGTAGCTACTAGCTAATTAACTATTGAATCCAAATGTATTTTGAACATTACACTTGGATTCATAAAAAATACACATGAATTTAGTAGCTAATTAGCTACTGAATCCATGTATTATGTTCAAAATACTCGTGGATTCAATAGCTAAGTAGCTGCTGAATCCATGTACAATGTTCAAAATATACATGAATTCAGTAGCTTAATAGCTATTGAATACATGTGCAATGTTAAAAAATATACATGGATTCATTATCTAAGTATCTACTGTAACCATGTGCAATATTCAAAATACACATGGATTCAGTAGCTAAGTAGCTACTGAATCCATGTGAATGTTCTAAATACATATGAATTCATTAGCTAAGTAGCTACTAAAATCATGTACAATGATTAAAATACACATGAATTCAATAGCTAAGTAGCTAATGAATTCATGTGCAATGTTCAAAATACACATTTATTCAATAGCTAAGTAGCTATTTAATCCAATTGCAATGTTCAAAAATACACATTGATTCAGCAGCTAAGTAGCTACTGAATTCAAGCGGAATATTCAAAAATACACATGTATTCAGTAGCTAAATAGCTACTAAATCCACGTGTAATGTTCAAAATATACACATCGATTCAGAAGCTACTGAATTCAAGTGCAATGTTCAATAATACAAATGTATTCAATATCTAAGTATCTAATGAATCCATGCGTAATGTTCAAAATACACATGAAATTGAAATGTTCAAAAATACATATAAATTCAGTAGCTTAGTAGCTACTGAATCGAAAGCACGCTCTCATTAAATGTTTGTCGTTTTACAACTTCATCCATGTGTATTTTGAACATTGCACATGGATTAATTAGTTATGTGTATTTTTGAACATTTCAATTGGATTCAGTAACTACTTAGCTACTGAATTCAGTAGTTAAGTAGCTAATTTCGTTACTGAATTCATGTGTATTTTGAACATTGCAGATGGATGTGTATTTTGAACATTGCACCTGCATGTGTATTTTTGATGAATCTATGGTTAATGTTCAAAATACACTTGGATTTAGTGGTTACTTAGCTACTAAATCCAAGTGTAATTTAAGAATTTCATTATTTTTCAAAATTTATTTTTTAAAATGATATGTTCAGAGATGTAGTTTGATTCGTGTCGTCGAGACGAGAAAAATAGGTTTCTAAAAAAATCGACTTATAGATATTAAGATATTTAATTTTTGAATTTTGAGGAAATTTGGACGATTACGTGGCAGGTTTTGAAAAATGGCAGTCAGATAACATTCTACTTCCTGACTTTCACAAAAACTGTAAAAACAAATGCCACCGTTTTTTATAAGATGACATCTAATCTAAAACATTAATTTATCTTAATCCAATGGTTGTGATAGATTCTCGTGTTTCTCATTTTAAATATGTTCTCATTTGAGCACCCTCATATATGTATATGTTGAGTCCTACTTCAACTTTGTCTTTCTCCTTCTCCTTCGCCCCGACTCCAATATGAAGGGATAAGTCTAGCTTTTCCTCTCTCTTTTTTTCAATCAATTTAGTTTTCTCTTTTCATTGTATAGGTATGCTTTTTGACATAATTGATTTATATAATATGATTAAGTTGTGAAGAAATGTAGAAAGTCGAGTATAATTGTATCACTATTAAATATATTTGTTGATGTATATATTTTTAATAAAGCATTAAAAAATATGAATTGTTGTGGTCTGACTTGATAAAAAAAATAGACTTGTTAGCTCAAGTGAGGGTACGGTTGGCTAGGGACCAAAATAATTATCGAAACGATCAATCCCGAAACCAAAAATCAATAAAACCGAACCATTTGAGACCGAATCATTATGGTATGAAATTTAAGAAGCGAAGATATACGGTTCAGTTCCGGTATTATCCCAATCCTGAACCAACTCGTACCACGCTCACCCCTAATTTGCTACTACACTAATGCTCCACGACTTGATTGAAATTAATTTTTTTTTCTTGAAAATTTGATTTTCAATTAACTCCTAAACAATATTAATTTTTTTATTTAATTTAAAATTAACTATTAATATTACAATTATGTCAATAAATGAGTCTCCTTGCTTTAACTTATGAAAAGACGTCACATGAACTTTCACGTCATAATTTCACGTGACAGCACGAGCACTGAGCATTGTACTCTGCTATTATATACTCCCTCCGTCCCGGTAGAAAGAGGAAATTTACTGTTTACGCGGAGATTAAGGAAAAAATAATAATATAAATGTTGTGAGTGTAAAAGTAAAATAGGAGAGAGAATGAGTGGAGGGAATAGTAAATTATAATGGTGTTGTGAGTATTAACATAATGATAGGAGAGAGAATGAGTGGAGGAAATAGTGAATTTGTGGTTTGTAATGGGACGGAAAAAAAGGAATATTTGTGGTTTGTAATGGGACGGAGGGAGTACATCATTAAGATTTTTTTATGTATTTATACCAATGAAAATATTTAAATTTTATATTTTTTTAAATGTCTCTTGAAAGTGAGTTACTCCCTCCATCTCGATTTAAGGTTTTTACTTTTTTTTTTTATTTTGTCTCAGTTTAACGTTCTAAGTTTACTTATAATCGATTTTTAATAACCCTATATAATCAAACTAAAAAGGTTAATTTGATTAGGCAGCGGTATAAAATTTTGGAAAAGGGAGAGTAGATATTAAATGATCATTTTAATATTTGTACCTGAAGGTCCTAAAGGCACAAGCAAATGATGCAACTAGCTATGTGTTACATCACTTTAACGAAGGGTCACAATAAACTGATAAATGATTAGCCAAAGCCTTGAGCTCAATATCAAACCGGAGAAATCCCAAGAAAACCGGATCGAGACACGAATAGCAAGCCAAACCGCCTAAGAGCGGTGTCCTCCAAACCGCCTATGCGGCCTCTCCCCAAACCGCACCCTTTCTCATGAATTCCTTCTCATCATACTCTTTCTTTCACACCACCACCACATTCAACCCTCTTCCCTCAAACCGCATAGGCAGATCCCCCAAACCGCCTATGTGTGGTTTCCCCCTAAGCCTCTTATCACCTTACCCAAATTCTTCCATTCCTCATCCCTTTGTCTTTTCCTTTGGCCCGTGCGGTCTCCCCCTATTCGAATATCACTTTCTCCCTTTATCAAATTCATCCTTTCCTCATAAATTCCTTCTCATCTCATTCTTCCCTTCACACCGTCACCCACGCTCGTCCTTCCCCTCTCAAACCGCCAATGGCGGTCTCCTCATCTTCATGCGCTTTCCTCCCTTGATAAAAGGGGACATATCGCCTAATTCTCGTCCCATTATAAATCACATCGCCCAAGACGTTTTCTCCTTGTATCGCCTTAGTCTATGCGTTTTCCTTCTCCTACCTAACTACTCTCATGATCCTCCCACAATTGACTTGGACGATTATTCCCTTCTACATACAGATGTCTACAACCCCTCCACGTGTAGTAACCCCAAGTAGCCTATAATTGTCCCCCTACGAGTATGACGATCATCCTAGTGGACCCTCCAACAGAGATCTCCGCTAACAACTCGACTCCCTCTGCATGGCAGAGAGAAGACTCCCATAATCTATGTCCCAACAGAGATTTGCCCCCTACTCTCCCAACCAAAAGGACTCTCCGTCATTGAGGAATGAACACGTGTCCTCTTGATATTGATAATAATTCAAACCTCTCCCTCATATAAATATGACTTCTCCCTCAGGGCAGAAGGTAAGTCACTTAAACTCAGTCCAATTTCCATACTTCATAGCTTCATCTCCATCACTGTGTTCTTATCCTCACGCCGGAATCTCATCGCCGGGGACCCCTCGGCTTTGAGCCAACGATTTTCTCTCTTATTCTCAGGTTAAGAATACAGAGCTAAGCCAGATATTTGACCGCCATCATCCTTGAGCCGGACCACCTTTGTATACCCGTTTCTATTGGTAGCATCAATAAAGTCATGCTACAATGCTAGAAGATCAGGAATTTATTAGACCTAAAGTGGGTATTCTTCATAGTTTGTAATCGGATGGATGAAGTATTATATAGGGTCACGGTTCCAATATTGATTCATGTCACTATATTTTGACAAAATTGAGTGACGTTTCTGAAAAACGTGTTTTGTTTTTTTTTTTTTGTTGATTAAGAAAATGTGTTTTAAACTTATGGTGATATTTTTGTAAATTACTGAAACTTTTTAAAAAATGTGCGGTGACATTTTTGTAAATAATCGAAATTTTTCAACACTCTGAAACTTTTTAACACATGACCTCCAGGTTGAAAGTCATGAGCTCTAGCCAGCAGGCCAAATCCCCATGTGCAAGGTTAAGTTACACTTGTTTACAAATCTTCTGGATATCGTTTTTAAAGATTTTGGATAATAATCTCAAATGATATGGATATACAGAAACCTTTAACATTGATATCTAGAAAGTTTGTTTGCCATGACCTTGTTTAAATATGTCTTTTTATTTATACCCAGAAGGCTTCAATATTAATATCTAGAAGTGTGAGGACCCCGACCCGGAACCTACACGTGTCCCGAGCTGGAGCGTCCCCAAACTAACTACAAACTTCCTAAACTTTTAAAACTTTGATTTAACTTACAAACTTAAACATACTTATCATAACCATTTCAAAATAACTCCACTCCTCTCCACATTGGAGTAAGAGTTGAAAAACTTTGAAAGTAATAAACTGTTTTAGTTACAAAAGATTTCGGTTATAACGTAGAAATTAAAGTTTATATATACAAACTCCATAAAGGAATTATACCAAAATACACTTTCTACGCCAACCTATACATACCCCGACAATCCCCAAAATATCACTTCCAAACTCCTCTCCGCCCTTACTTGGCCGGTCCGCCTGTCTCGGGATCTAAAAACATTAAAGGGAGAGGGGTGAGAATAAATCTCAGCAAGCTATTATGAATGCAGCAATATGCCAAGTAAGATGCACACATAACAAGTTGCATATAACACATTGGAGAAGCTGTAAACACTTTACATTACCTCGGTTTACCTTTTCCCGTCTGAACAATAGTCGTACAACATTGGAGATAAAATCCCAATATTTAGTGAATTGCTTAAGCATTATTCACTTCTTATAAGACCCGTGTTTCAAAGAACCATATAAGATAGTAGCAACTCTGTAAGGCTTTTGGCTCAATACAGATGCTATAACCCCGACCTGTGGCCACAGGAGGGGACGATCACATGTATAACATAATCCGATCACATTAGGTCACACTTTCCATAACTGATCGTATTATGCTATACCCCCAAATATCAGCTGATTAAC
This sequence comes from Adenophora triphylla var. japonica, assembly GCA_022495995.1. Lineage (NCBI taxonomy): Eukaryota > Viridiplantae > Streptophyta > Magnoliopsida > Asterales > Campanulaceae > Adenophora > Adenophora triphylla. The sequence continues at coordinate 18,436 of JAFEMH010000553.1, read as the reverse complement.
ACAAATTCAAGGATATAATAGTTACTTGAAATAGAATCCACAAAAAGGGATAAGAAATATAACCACATGGTAAATTATACTCATGTTCAACAATATCATAGTGCAACATTTATAAAATACACTATGCATAGCACAATCCATGAATATGTATGCAAGTAAGGTAACAAGGTATCATCAACCACCCTACATAATTAATATACAACAATACATCCTACATAATTAATATACAACAATACATGGCCTCTATAAAGACCCAAGCTCAATTTACCAAGTTTGAGTCACAATGGTTAAGTTACCAAACAAGGCTACCAAGCGTTTTCCAAGCAATATTTAAAGTACTTCCATAATTCCATTTTTATCAATTAAGGTGTCATTGTGTAGCCAAAGTATTCTACTTTAATATAGGTTAAAGATGATTCATTTTGGTTCTAGTTTGAATAGGTTTAAACAACTCTAAAATTGGTTCAAAGTCACTAGGCCAGGGCACGACTCATGCCCATTTGACCTTCCCCAGAATCATGCATCCCCAACAAGGCACGACTTCAGCTTACCTTTGATCACGACTCGTCCCACCCTCAGGCACGACTCGTACGTGAGCCCAGAACTCAGAACAGGACTGAAAATCCTTCAGCAACTATACCAAATTGTCCCAAACCAAGTTTCCCCTGTTTTGTGAACCTAGAAGGGCTTAGTAAACTTCATACTTCTTGTACTAAATCATCTAAACCCAAAATAATATAAACCTAGATTATTTACAACTTGATTTCCCACTCATTTCACTACCACATTTCAAGTTTACAATCATAATCTAATTCAACCCATTTTCCTTACACTCTTTATCACTTTCATGAACAACAACATATTTATAGGTCATTACTCCATTTCTCAATTCCAAGAAGGGTCCTAGCATCTCAAATAACAATTTCAACAACCATATCAACATCAAATAATTCATGAACATTTAATGGAAGGAAAGTCATAATAACCCACTTTTAGCAATATAAGATGGAACAAGGATTTTCTTGGCTTGATGTGTTCCCCTCGTTGCCCCGAATACGAAAGTACACTCGAATTGAAAAATGGAGAAGGATTGAATTTACTAAGAATTTGAAAAGAAAGGTTTTTAGGAGAGAGCTTCCATGGAGGATTGGGAGGAAATGGAAGAAGATGATGGAAAAGGAGGATGATGAAAAATTGGATGGGGAAAGTATGGGGAGGATTGACTAAGGGAGGTGATGGGAGGAAAAGAGGGAGTATGGCCCCCCTTCACCAATTAAATGAAGTCTTTCCCTTTTCTCCACCTAGGCCCCTAATATTTAAGAAATGCAATTAAACCCTTTACTTCCCTCCTCTACACAACGACAACCTAGCTACTCATAATTTATTTATTTTCAATTAATATACCACAATAAAACACTTTAACTTATTTCCATTTTATCCTAAGGCTTTGGAATTATTTCACAACCATTTCATCTTAACATAGGAAATCAAAGACATAAAATAAACACATAAAGTCAACAATAATATAAAAGCATATAATATGATACCAAAATAGTGCCTAGGGTTAGGGTCGTTACACTCACTCCCCCTTAAAGAAAATTCGCCCCGAATTTTAAAAAGACTTACTTGGGTGCTCAAACAACCAAGGGTTTTTCGCTCTCATTTACGACTCTAGCTCCCACGTTGCTTCCTCAATGGTATGATTCTTTCATAGGATCTTCACTACCGGAATGCTCTTAGTCCTTAACTCCTTAACCTGGAACTCTAAGACACTCAATGGTTCTTCAACATACAACATATCCGCTTGAATCTCATCGGGGGGAGAACTCAATATATGTGAGGGGTCATGACAATACTTCCTCAACATAGAAACATGAAATACATCATGAAGCAAAGAAAAGGACGGAGGTAACGCTAACCGGTAAGCCAAATCCCCAATCTTCTCTAGAATCTCAAACGGACCAACGAACCTCGTAGCCAATTTACTCTTATTATCAAACCTTTTAATTCCCGTCCTCGGGGAGACTTTTAAAAACACGAAGTCACCCACTTGAAAAGATAAGTCCCTCCTTCTATTGTCGGCGTAGCTTTTCTGCCTACTCTGAGCCGTCTTCAATCTGTCACGAATCACCTTGATCTTCTCCGTCGAATCTCTAACCAAATTCGGGCCCAAAGCCTCGCTTCACCAACCTCATCCCAAAACATCAGAGATCTACACTTTCTACCATACAACGCCTCATACGGAGCCATCTCAATGCTAGACTGAAAACTGTTGTTGTAAGCAAACTCACAAACGGTAGATGATCCTCCCAAGACAATTGGAACTCCATCACACAAGCCCGTAACATATCCTCAAGTATCTGGATGGTTCTCTCGGACTGACCGTCGATTTGAGTATGAAACGCCGTACTAAAACATAGCTTAGAACCCAAGGCTTCATGCAATGCTCTCCAAAATCTAGAAGTGAACCTCGAATCTCTATCGAAAACAATACTAACCGGAAACCCGTGAAGTCTAACAATCTCCTTCATATACAACTGAGCTAACTTCTCCAACGAGAACTTGGTTGACACCGGAAGAAAATGAGCCGACTTTGTCAATCTATCCACAATAACCCAAATAGCATCCATCTTCTTCGCGGTAAGAGGCAAACCCGAAACAAAATCCATCGAAATCCCTTCCCATTTCCACTCCGTAATATCTAATGGTTGAAGTAGTCCCGCCGGTCTCTGATGTTCGGCCTTGATTTGTTGACAAGTTAAACACTTAGAAACATAATCCGCAATTTCCCTTTTCATCCCATTCCACCAATATCCACGCTTCAAGTCTTGATACATTTTCGTACTACCCGGATGAATCGCAAACTTGGACTTATGACCATCCTCTAGAACACGCCTCTTGATTTTCGGTGATGAAGGAACACAAATCCGGCCTTGAAAAGTTAAAATTCCATCTCTATTCAACGCGAATTCCCCAACTTTCCCATCTTGCACTTGTCCCAAAATTTTCTTCAACTCCGGATCATCTTGTTGAGCTTCCTTCAAATCTCCATACAATGTAGGAACGGATCCACATTCGCAATTATTACTTCACTCCTCAACCCCTGGGTACTCAAAGCTGTCACATAAGTCTTTCGGCTAATCGCATCCGCCACCACATTGGCCTTTCCCGGATGATAAGAAATCACACAATCAAAATCCTTCAACAACTCTAACCATCTTCTTTGTCGGTTATTCAACTCCTTTTGGGTAAACAAATATTTCAAACTCTTGAGTGGTCGGTGAAAATCTCAAATCTCGCCCCATAAAGGTAATGCTTCCATTTATGCAATGCAAACACAATCGCCGCCAATTCCATGTCATGAGTAGGGTAATTCTGTTCAGCCGGTGATAACTTCCTAGAGGCATACACAATCACTTTCCCATTTTGCATTAGTACACATCCCAAACCCGCCTTCGAGGCTTCACTATAAATAACAAAATTCTCACAACCATCCGGAAGGGTAAGAATAGGAGCCGTTGTCAACCTCTTCTTCAACTCATTGAAACTTACTTCACACTTGGAATCCCATACAAATGATACATCTTTCTGAGTCAACCTTGTCAACGGAGTCGCAATTCGAGATAAAATCTCAATAAATCTTCGATAATACCCCGCCAAACCAGCTACGAACTTCAGTCACAGTTGAAGGTTGCTTCCAATTTACCACGGCTTCGATTTTTGAAGGATCCACGGAAATTCCCGAACTCGACACTACGTGCCCCAAGAAAGAAATCTGCTCAAGCCAAAACTCGCACTTGTTCAACTTGGCGTACAACTGCTTCTCATGAAGAACTGACAGGACAATCCTCAAATGATTTTCATGCTCCTCTCGGACTTAGAATAAACAAGGATGTCATCTATGAATACTACCACAAAGCTATCAAGATACGGTTTGAAGATACGGTTCATCATATCCATGAATACGGCCGGAGCATTAGTCAACCTGAAAGGCATCACAACAAACTCATAATGACCATATCTAGTTTGGAAAGCTGTCTTTGCAATATCATCCGGTCTAATCTTCAACTGATGGTATCCGTTTCTCAAATCAAGTTTAGAGTAGATAACGGAACCTTGAAGTTGATCAAACAAATCATCTATATGCGAAAGAGGATATTTATTCTTTATGGTGGCTTGGTTCAACAAACGATAATAAATACATAATCTTAAGGTACCATCCTTCTTCCGAACAAATAAAACCGGTGCTCTCCAAGGTGACACACTTGGGCGAATAAAACCCCGGTCTAACAATTCTTGCAACTGAACCTTCAACTCTTTTAATTCAGCCGGAGCCATTCTATAGGGTGCTTTAAAAATAGGCGCGGTACCAGGCACTAGGTCAATACAAAACTCTACCTCACGATCCGGAGGCATAGAGTACTCACTTGAAAACACATCACTAAATTCATTAACAACCGGGACATGAGCTAATTCGGGGGACTTCTTATTTGAATCTACCATATAAGCCAAGTATCCCGCACACCCCTTAGATAGCATTTTTCTAGCCTTTAAAGCAGAAATAACATGCAAACCGAACATAGATTTGTCCGCATCAAATATAAAAGTAGGCACATCAGGCATAGCAAATGAGACTCGCTTTCTACGACAGTCTACCAGAGAATGACACTGACTCAACCAATCCATCTCAAGGATCACATCAAAGTCACAGATTGGTAACTCGACCAAATCCACCGGCAATACTGTAAGTGCTCCAATTTGAGCTTGTTAGAATTTTCGTTAGAAAATTAACGAAAGTTATAACATTTCTAACAATTCCTAACAATCCTAACTTTTCTAACAAAGTGAGGGTAAAATGGGCATTGTTATTTAAGGTTAAACCTTAAAAAGAATCTTAAAAAAGAAAAACAAAAGAATAAAACCACAAATAGAAATGCTGGAAACATAATCTGGCTGGTCAATTTGAATTTTGAAAAGAAATATTCCCCTTGTCCAAAGCTGGAGCTGCATTTAATGAACAGTGCACGCTGCAGGGTTTGTCCGCGCGGATGGGATTGCAATTTCCAGAGGGCTATAAATTGAGCCCTCCAGTCACAAAAATAAGAAGGAACAACACATTTTGCACCGAACCTCTGGCGAAATATAGAGAGAAAACAGTGAGAATTCACTTGAATTGTCACCATTTTCTCTCCAATCTTTCCCAACTCATACTCATCCACTCACTCTCATATTAAAGCCCTAAACACTCATACACTCAAGCCAAACACTCAAGAACACAAGGAAGATTGGTAAACCCTCCTTCTCCTAACCCTAAATCTCAACCATGCATGCATCTTCAAACTACAAAATGTAGTTCTTTCATCTTTTTGCTCTAGATCTAAGAAGATCACCATGGAAGACCATCTCCATGGATGATCTTCTACAAAGATCAAAATTATTTTCAAAGTTTTCTTACTTTCTTACAAAGAAAACTCATTTTCAAAACCCTAAAAACCATTTTCAAGCATAAAATCTCATTTTCAAAGGATAAAAATCCCCTTCCCAAGCAAATGAAATGCTTAGTCCTAATGTACCCCAAGGATGGTTTGGTATAGTTGATTCACCACTAAAATGTCTAGTGATAACTAACCAAAACCTAGGGAAATGGGGACAAGCATGGATGCAAAACCCCCCCTTAAAATCATATTTTCTTTCTTGAGAAGTTGCTGTCCAGTGGCAATTTTCTCAGACCTCAGTCCATTGTCTTAATTTTTGGACACATATGAACTTGGAATTTGGTGTTGACTACAAAACACTTTTTGTAGCCAACATCCAGAGATTTCCATAAATATTTTTACCTTATTTTTTGGGTGAGTAAAACTCCTCTTTTTCAAATTTTCTTTCAGAGGCTAGTTCATCAGCTTCAGGGAATCCAGATCTCATATCTGAGGTTTCCAGAAGGTTTTGACCCCTCAAATCTTCTCCAAAATGGAAAATTCCTTCGCACAAACTTTATTTAAGGTGTCTAGAACAACTTTCGTTCTCTGAGTTTATCCAGATTATGAAGTTTTAAGACCCTTGAATCCATTTCAAAATCAAAGGTCCACTGCCTTTTTCATTCTGGCAGAAATGGCTCTCAACTTCAAAAGGTCTTTTGAGTACCAAATCACAATCCAAAAATCCTCCAAAAAATCATGGGATCAGTTTAAAGTCTTAAAAAGATATCCCAATTTTTACTTTTCTTAGTTTCAAAGTATTTTGGCCAAAACACACACACACACACACACACACAAATGATTTTCAGCTTGGAAGACTCGTTTTACGAGGCGCGTCGGGTGCACACTAACGTCCTTCCCGACGCGTAACATGACCTCCGAACCTAAATCTATGATCTCGGGCTTTTTTCAAAGTTTTGGCCCTCAAAATTAAAATGGCGTGGCGACTCCGTTTTCGTTGATTTTTTTTCAAACAAAAATGAGGAAAATTTTCGGATACACATCATCACAGTGGCGACTCCGCTGGGGACAAATAAGTTTTTTCTAAAAAAAATGATATTTGGTATATTGGTGGAAACCATTAAACTTCCCGTTATCGCCTCCTAACACGAGTCGGGGATAAATTGTGGTCTAACAATCCCACGTACCGGTATCATTATTTTCAAAAAAAAGAAAAGCTTTTTGAGGGTCAAGCTTCCGTCTCAACATTTGAAAATCCTTTGCTTTGTGTGTGTTGATTTTTGCACAGTTTTCGTGTTTGTTTTTGGCCGCCTCGGAAAAGTCAAAATTTTGACTGTCGGAATAATGTCCCTAACTGTCGGAATTTTTGTGCTTATGTGTTTATAAAATTTTCAAAAAAAATTTTCAAAAAAAAAATTTCAAAAAAAAAAATCATGCATCATGCCTTTTTAAGACACATAAAAAATTTCTATTTTTCTCAGAAAAAGAAGATAGACTGCTTGCACACTACGCGCACGTGACCTTACACTGCACACTACGTCCTTAACCCGGGGAAATCCTTGTCGCGGTCCATTTGGTCTTATTACGCCTCTCGGATGAGCACAGGACTACCCAAATATCCCATGTAGCCTCGTGTCGACCATGCACTTGTCCGTGACACACTTTGTCCGAGACCCGGTTGGTTTTTAGTGTCCGTGTCATGCCTGTCGTGTATAGACCTTTCCTTTCAAGCCTTTGTCGGCATACCGACTCAATATCTTTCGGGGACCCTAATCGGTCGAAGTCGCCGGTTTTCCGCCGCGGACTTTGACCAAGATATTGACCGGCGCCTTGACTTCGGCTACGGCCGGGCACAAATTATACATCGACTCCCAGCATTGACACCGAGTCATCAAGGATTAATGAATATTCCATGCCTAATTACGGCTTAAATGACGACAAGTCAAGATCAATTGTGGACGCTTATCGGTCAAATCATGCCGAATTTTCGTCGAGCCCTCGGACATGATCTTGACTTTTGACGTCAGCTTTGTCCGTAATTTACATCGAATGCTCGTTAAGACTCGATTACCCGCCAGACTTTTAGGATCGTTTTCTTTCGGTCGGTGGGACCCGCTTGCCCTATAGGACCCTCGCCCGGGCTGTCCACCCGGGAGGTCGAAATACGGGTGGAATACGAGGGGCTTATAGACGTAGTGACGGGGCCCGGCGATCCAGGAATCGAGTAGTTTGCGAAAAGAAGAGCAATTTTTCCAACCGATTAGGTTAATAAAACATGTTTTAAGTAAACATGAACAAATACTCGCATGTTGCATGAGCCAAAAGCCCAAACACCTACCCTCCTTCCATTCCTGGACATCGAACCCTCGTGTCTTTCCCCCATGACTCCGCGTACAAAGGTTGGTTTCGGGCACCGGGTCACCGTCTAATCGGTTGGGAAGAGTCAAGCGCATCATCGGCTTCGCCGTCTGTTCCGACTCCGATTTTAGAATGTCCGCATCGGCTGGTAACGATGGGGACAACGTCACTCCGCCTCCCGGGACTCCTCGGACGAGGAACAACGGTGGAATCGGCTAGCGAGCAGGATGAGAGTGCGCCGGGAAGCACGGTTAAACAGCCTTATGGAGGCTATCAAAAGCCATGGATTGGCCGCCGGTCTCAACCCGGATGGCACCTTTCGTGGAAGAAGAGGAAGACCACAATCCCGCTCTTGGTCAACCCGACTACTCCAGGATGCCACCACCGGCCTCCCACGGTACTACCACCGAGCCCATGATCCTCGATCCCTAGGTCGTGGCTCGGCCAGACCAGCTGGATCCATGCGGCTGACGGGACGAGCCGGTTCGCAATGCCTCGGTGGGGACAAAGTCGCACGGAATGCCTTCCCATGGTTGGGGATACCCGGAATGCCACAAGAAATTGGGATCCCGCCTCGGTTTGGGACCAATCAATCCGGACTTTCGCAGCAACGGTTTGGAATGCCACCACAGTTTGGTTCGGGCAACGGTCGGAGCCCCTCCTCGAGAATGATGCTAGCTCGGTTGCTCCTCATACAGCTTCCGCAAACCCATTTCTCACTCATGGTTCAACGGGTTACCAAGCCCCCATCCCGGTTTCATCGAATCACCGGGACCACAGTATCTTCTCGGTTATGCATCCTTGCACAACCGGCCATGCAATTCAACAACCGGGGACGGCGGCCCGCACTTAAGCCTACTTATGGGCCTCACTCAGAAAATCCAAGCCATCTGGCTACCTCAGATCTGCCTCCATCTTCTCTCGCCGATTGGAAGCCAACGGCAAGTCAGCCGGGTTCTATCCCTTTGCCCAAGCTCCTACCTACACTCCCGGGGTAATTTGGGCCAAGGACGAGGTTTTCACCTATGCCCAGGGAGTATGGTATTCCTTCCACCAATGCACCACCAACGGCTAGTCCTCTTCCTGGCTCAAATATCGGCTCAGGAATTCCCGCTCCACCTTTGGATCCCCAATTGGCTTGGTTTATGGAGCAACACAAGGAAATGAAAGCACAGATTCTTTGAATTGATCGCCAAAAAGAACACGCTCTTCGGCCTACGAGATCCCGACTCGATTGTCCCCCGCCTCACAAGTTTGTGATGCCCACTCTGGAATTGTTTGACGGGAGTGCATGCCCTAAAACTCACTTGGACACCTATACTTTGGCAATGAAGGCTAAGGGATGCACAAACCGGCGGTTGGCTGATTACTTTAGTCTCTCTTTGAAGTCGGGGGCTTTGAAATGGTTTTTCCGATTGCGGCTGAAGCTAGGGCTACTTGGGAACGGATCACCGGTACTTTCACGGATAAGTATAAAGCCAACTTGGAATGGGAGACAAACAGAGTTGACACTCGCAAACAACGATGCAACGCCACTAATGAGAATATTGGGGATTTCTATAAGAGGTGGAACTTAAAGCTCGGTGAAATGGCCATTCCTCCCTTTGACGAGGAGCGATTAGAGCATCTTTCGGTCATGCTTGAAGCCGCATTTGAGAGCTTCCCTCGGTCACTTCCCCTACGGCGACTTGCGTGCAATGGTTAATTCCGGGGCTAAGTTCGAAAAGGCTTACAATCGGCCATTGCTGCACTGCACTACGGATATCGGGTTTCTTCCACCTCCAACACTACTCTCACTTTCCAAAAGGTAAAGAAGTGATTAGCTATGCGGGACGGGGCTGTAACAATGCCACTTCCTTTGTTCCCAAGAAAGCGATCCATCCGGATCCCGGCTCAAAACTTGGGAAAATTTGGGATGCCTTTGAGTGATATCTTCGAGAGGTTTGGTGAGAGAAGGTTTGCTCCGGCCTTTGGAAAATTATCGGCCCTAGAAACCCCAATGCTCCTTTGGATACCTCCAAGCATTGTGCCTTTCATCGGTACCATGGGCACTGACGGATGATTGCGTCCCCACTGAAAAAGGCCATCCAAGGTTTGATTGAGCAAGGGAGGTTAGAGATGCACGAAGGGCCTAACACTATCAATAACCCGCTCCCTAACAACATGAGTGTCAACATGATCGAGTTTGGTGGTTCAAGCCTTGTGGGCATAATGGAATTTGACACGCCCCTTTGTGAGGTCGGTGAACCGGTCATCGCAGCAATGAAGATGGTTGGATTGAGCAAAAAGTTGCCAAGGAAATCTGATGGAAAGGTTCTGCAATAGCTCCTGTCTCCAGGCGTCGAAGAATAGATGCATGGTTCAACAAAGAAAGAGCGGCTAGACTTGGGGGCTACCTATCTTTAAAATAGTCTTTTGAGTCAACCTTCGTAGGTTCTAGTACTTTTCTTTCACCTAAGTCCTTCTGGACATTTGTCGTTGTAGTCCATTTTGGACATAGTGGTTAAGTGTCTAATTTTTAATATAAGTCTTTTTCTTTTCTTGCTAGACTCGAGACATCACTTGCGCACCCACGTTACACTTAATTGAAATGGTTTTATCCAAAATGATCACTTGTCTTTGCTCAACCACTAATTCTTCGAAAATGATTAATATTTAAACTAATCGGAGTGAGAAAATCAATTGATATCCTTCCCAAATTGGGGCTTACCAACTCCCATCTTGCATCTCATATGCTCACATCCCTTTCATCATCATCATCTCGTTGCTCGATGAATTTGCATGGATCTTTTCTCATATAAAGCTTAAGCAAGCAATGAAGACTTAATCTCGTTTAGGTCATCCGGTAGGGATTGCGGTTGAAACCTTTCACCCATAGGAAAGCCATTACCTCACCCTTACTAAACACTACCCTCTCATTTCAAGATCGGCGTGTTTTGAAACCGGTTTAGCCATCATTTTTGCTCCATGCCGAGAGAAAGTCCAAGCGAGCCCGAGAAGTTAGCTTCGAGAATCGGCGATGCGCAAATTATCTCAAGCCATGAAGGAAGGACAAAGATAATCCTCAACTCCTCGGGAAGCTTTCCAAGTCAAAAAAAAAAAAAAACAAAAAAAAAAAAAAAAAAAAAAACAAAAAAAAAAAAAAAACAAAAAAAAAAAAAAAAAAAAAAACAAAAAAAGAAACAAAAAAAGAAGGATTTTAAAATCCTCACAATCTCGGATATAATTCCAAGCTCCTCGGGAAGCCTTCCAAAAAAAAAAAAAAAGAAGAAGAACTCAAAAGTCCCCGACATCTCAAGAAGCTCTCCAATGATCAAAAAGGAGCTGAATTCTCGCAAGATCGCAAAAAGTTGTCGTAGCTCGGACTTCCTCTTATCATTACCTTAAATCAATCCCAAGCCATCCTCTCAATTTTAGAGGATACTCCCATCACCATTACCCTTGCCCTTGGCCAAGTCAAAATCGACCTCTCATTCTTGGAGGCAATCAATCTTCCTCGCCATAGATTTCCCAAACACATCCCGCGAGCCAACCTCTCATCTTTAGAGGTTCGGTCGGTAAAAGGCCTAGCCGACCTCTCATCTCAAGAGGTCATAATCTCCCAAATCACCCGATAGCCGATCGAAGCCCGGAAACCCGACTACGGTCCCTACCGGATAGCGGTTTCATTCTAATATCCTCGATGTCGGGATCAAATTAATGCTTCATTGCTTGCTTAAATTGGAATCTAATCCATTTTGGTTCAAAATTACCAATCAAAGATTGTGCAAATTCAACCCTTCCCTTCATGTGAGCATATTTCATTTCTCCTCACAAACACTTGCCGTGGATGTCCCAGCTGGGGCTTCACATCCGTGTCTTTCATGGACACTCTAAGGGGATATGTTATTCATCCTCCAAATCCTCAAAATCCCCAAAGGTCCTCGGACCCTCGAATTTCAACATTCATTCTCTTTTCATTCGGGATAGGCCCGAACTACGGCGACTGAGCTCTTCATAATGGAGGAACGTAGGCAACCGAGAAATGGTCCGGTCGAAATCACAAACAAATCTCAAAAAAAAAAAAAAAAAAATCCGGTCTCATCAAGGATCGTCCCTATACACTTTCCGCCCTTCCAAGCTTGATTTTCGATATCGGTTGGTTTTCTCCTTGTGATTAATCAAAATATTTGTTCATATCAGATTTAGGGATTGAATAACAGAACATTAACAAAGGGTTTTAAGCGGCCTTGTGATCATCATGAATAAGACAAGTTTTCAAGTGTCTCGACAAGTCTTCTCTCTCTCCATCATAGGGAAATAGAGCCAAACGTTTGTCTTTACGTCTGCGGGGGCTTCCATACACTTTTCCACACCTTGTGATGCTTATACTCTCTCGAAAAGAGTCAAACCAAAAGCGAGAGTGTCATACACAAATTCGGAGACATTCCCATCTTTCAAAAGATATGCCCTGCACGTAAACATTTACGAGTCTTGTCCGATGGCTGGTTGACTAAGGTACGAAAAGATGGGTTCCCCCTACGTAAGACTACTACTGAATTTCTTCATCTTTGGGGCTTGCTAAGCGGTTCTCCCGGGTTCTCTGTAGCTTGACTCTTCAAGTGGGGCTTATATAGTCATCTTTGGGTCCACGTTGGGTTCTTCACCACGAGATAGACTCGCCAAATCGCTTCTTCAAAATCTGGACTTTGCCTACTCGGGATCCGGGGCTTTGTCAAGATGGTCTTTTGGACCGAATTTTATCAAGTCGCAAGAAAGAATTTCGGCTTGAACTTGGTACACGGCGGCTTCCCGTAGCATCGGAATTCAAGATCGGGGTTTCTCCGGCATTAGCAATTCCATCAAATCATCCTCAGGACAAGGTTTCGGCCAAGGTCGCGGCTCATCCAAATGAAAGAAGCTTCACTCGTATCAACGTTGGCCCTACAAGTGCATCGGCATCGGCTTCAAATGACCAAGAATGAGAGGGAAAGTTTCAATCAAGACCAGGATCCGAATCCAATCTCATCAAGATTGAGGTCCATGTGATATTGTGACAAAACCTCACCAACAACATTGTTTAAATCGCGATCAAGGGTTCTCATCCCAGCTTGATCAAAATCTGTTCCAAGCGGTCTCCATACCCATGCATCCCCACTAAAAATCTCCCGAGGGCTCATGTAGCATGCCTGAAACTTGAGTCAATAGGAATAATCCTAAATCATCGAAGATCATAAATCATAATTTTCCCGCCAGAAGCTTAGGCTAAGTGCATCTTCGAAAGCAAGTAAATGCATCATCCCATAATCATTTTTGGTTCCATGCATGCATTTGTCATCATGAATGCCATATATGCATCTTCCTCTTCACTAACAAATGCAGGAATTCAAACGTGAAATCAAATCCCCCTTTTTTCGGCAAGGATGATCTTCACCAAAGACGACCTCCAATGAATGAAGACGCCCTCCAACATCTACGGTTTGGCAAAGACAAGCTCAGGCGTCTGCAACTTGCTAAAGACGACCTCAATGTCCACAAATGGATGAAAACGGCCCCAATGAAGACCACCTCCGGTGTCTACAATTCGGTCGAGACGCCAAGTTCTCGAATACAAGTCGGTCGGGGACGCCTTGAAGTTCTCAAAATGCAAATCGGTCGGGGACGCCAAGTTCTCAAATGCAAATCAAATGCCGGTTGGTCGAGACGCCAAGTTCTCAAATACAATTCGGTCGGAGACGCGAGTTCTCAAATACGGTTCGGTCGGGGACGCGAGTTCTCAAATGCAAATCAAATACAAATCGGTCGAGAGATGCCCGAGTTCTCAAGGCAAGAAGGTCGAGACGCGAGTTCTCAATACAAATCGGTCGGGGACGCGAGTTCTCAAATACAAATCGGTCGGAGACGCCAAGTTCTCGAAGGCGAAGGTCGAGACGCCAAGCTCTCCAATACAATGCGGTCGAGACACCGAGTTCTCAAAAGCAAGAAGTCCCGATGTGAATACAAGCTCGGCCACCTCTACAAGGTTGACGATCACCCGGCAAGATGCGGACTCGACCAAACTCCTCCTTGGTCAAAATGCTTCCAAAGACGGCAAATCGTCGGCGAAACCGTCCCACGAGCAGCAACTTAACAACTCTTCATCAACATCAGTAGTAGCCTCGGTCCTTAGGCAACTACGGGTAAGCACGGCACGGGTATGAAAGCATATCTTAGTCAACTACTTTTCTAAAAGAACATTATCATCGGATTATAGGGCGACTTCCCCAAAGCAGTCAAAACCTTAGGGTGACTTCCCCAAGCAGTCAAACCGTAGGGCGACTTCCCAAAAATAGTCGGATCGTAGGGTGACTTCCCAAAAATAGTCAAACCGTAGGGCGACTTCCCAAAAATAGTCGGATCATAGGGCGACTTCCCAAAATAGTCAAACCGTAGGGCGACTTCCCAAAAATAGTCAAACCGCGGGCGACTTCCCAAAAATAGTCGGATCGTAGGGCGACTTCCCCAAAAATAGTCAAATCGTAGGGTGACTTTCCCAAAAATAGTCAAACCGTAGGGCGACTTCCCAAAAATAGTCAAACCATAGGGCGACTTCCCAAAAATAGTCGGATCGTAGGGCGACTTCCCAAAAATAGTCAAACCGTAGGGCGACTTCCCAAAAATAGTCAAACCATGGGCGACTTCCCAAAGCAGTCAAACCGTAGGGGCGACTTCCCAAAAATAGTCGGATCGTAGGGCGACTTCCCAAAAATAGTCAAACCGTAGGGCGACTTCCCAAAAATAGTCAAACCGCGGGCGACTTCCCAAAAATAGTCGGATCATAGGGCGACTTCCCAAAAATAGTCAGATCGTAGGGTGACTTCCCAAAAGTAGTCAAACCAGGGCGACTTCCCAAAAATAGTCGGAACCATAGGGCGACTTCCCAAAAATAGTCGAGATCGTAGGGCGACTTCCCTAAAATAGTCAATCCCTCGGGTGACTCCCAATCTGATCAATCTACAGGACGACTTCCTAAAATAGTCAATCCTCGGGTGACCCCCGGATCTGATCAATCCTTGGTCCATCCACTTGACCGACATTGATCACCTTTCTTCCAGATGGTTCTCGTAAGCCCGAGTCTTCCCGGCAAGAACACCTTGAAATAGCCTCCATCCAGTCTAGAACCTCGAACTTAGAACTAAGTTCCCATTTAGGTTCGTACTCGCGAACTAAGTTCCCATTTAGGTTCGTACTCTGAACCAAATCTCAACTTAGGTTCATACTCTGAACTAAGTCTCCATTTAGGTTCATACTCTGAACCGAACCTCAACTTAGGTTCGTACTCTGAACTAAGTTCCCATTTAGGTTCGTACTCTGAACAAATCTCAACTTAGGTTCATACTCTGAACTAAGTCTCCATTTAGGTTCATACTCTGAACCAGAACCTCAACTTAGGTTCGTACTCCTGAACTAAGTTCCCATTTAGGTTCATACTCTGAACAAAATCTCAACTTAGGTTCATACTCTGAACTAAGTCTCCCGTTAGGTTCATACTCTGAGCAGAACCTCGGCTTAGGTTCGTACTCTGAACTAAGTTCCCATTTAGGTTCATTACCCTCTCAAAAGAAATTCCCGGCGATCGAAGCGTAAGACCGATCTCCCGAGAAAGATAACGGATCCCGTATCTTTCATCAAAATCTTCCCGACGGTCAAACGTAAGGCCAGGTGCCAGAGAAAGATAACGGATCCCGTATCTTTCATCAAAATCTTCCGGCGATCAAAGCGTAAGACCGATCTCCTCGAGAAAGATAACGGATCCCGTATCTTTCATCAAAATCTTCCCGGCGGTCAAACGTAAGACCGATCTCCTCGAGAAAGATAACGAGATCAGTATCTTTCATCAAAATCTTCCCGGCGGTCAACGTAAGGCCGAGTGCCCAGAAAGATAACGAGATCCGTATCTTTCATCAAAATCATCCCGGCGGTAAAACGTAAGGCCGAGTGCCCGATAAAGATAACGGATCCGTATCTTTCATCAAAATCTTCGGCGGTAAAGCGTTAGGCCGATCTCCACGAGAAAGATAACGAGATCCCGTATCTTTCATCACCGGCAAGCGTAAGACCGATTTCCCAGGCGAATACGTCGATTTTCCCCAGCAAAGGCTAACAAAATCCCGAAAGTTAACGGAATCCCAAAGCCAACGGAAATTTCGAGGAAAACTCGAACTACGAAAGGGCTTGATTCCCGCTAGGGATACGTAGGTAGCTATCATTAGGTCCGGCCCCTCGACCAAAACGGTCACCCTATCCTTCGGCGGCAGACAAAGTCCACCGAGAAGGCCATTTCAAATTAAGGTCCGAGGCGCCTAAAAAGCCATCTCAAAGTTCGAGGCACCTAAACGCCATCTCCCGAGGTTCGAGGCACCTAAACGCCATCTCAAGGTTTGAGGCACCTAAGACGCTATCACTAGGAAAACAATAAATCACAATCATCCCCGCGAGACCGAAAATGGTCATTCCTATCCCCGGCGGGCGGATAGCCATCGAGACCAAAAATGGTCATCTCTTATCCCAGCGAGTTTCTTTCATGGCAGAGCAGAACTCGCTCATCGGGTTCGAGGCACCTAAACGCCATCATCTCCGGGGTCGAGGCCGAACTACGGCAGGCTTGATTCCCGCTCGGGATACGTAGGTAGCCTATCGCTAGGTTCGGCCACCCGATCACTCGATCATCTGCCAAATATGGAGCCTTACTCTTATCGACGACCCCGCTTCCTTCGAAAGCGCCGTCGCCAGAGGGCTCTTGTAAGTGCTCCAATTTGAGCTTGTTAGAATTTTCGTTAGAAAATTAACGAGTTATAACATTTCTAACAATTCCTAACAATCCTAACTTTTCTAACAAAGTGAGGGTAAAATGGGCATTGTTATTTAAGGTTAAACCTTAAAAAGAATCTTAAAAAAGAAAAACAAAAGAATAAAACCACAAATAGAAATCTTTGGAAACATAATCATTTGGTCAATTTGAATTTTGAAAAGAAATATTCCCCTTGTCCAAAGCTGGGTGCATTTAATGAACGATTGCACCTTGGGGGTTTGTCCGCGCGGATGGGATTTGCATTTTCGAGAGGGCTATAAATTGAGCCCTCCGAGTCACAAAAATAAGAAGGAACAACACATTTTGCAGAACCTCGGCGAAATATAGAGAGAAAACGGTGAGAATTCACTTGAATTGTCACCATTTTCTCTCCAATCTTTCCCAACTCATACTCATCCACTCACTCTCATATTAAAGCCCTAAACACTCATACACTCAAGCCAAACACTCAAGAACACAAGGAAGATTGGTAAACCCTCCTTCTCCTAACCACTAAATCTCAACCGTGCATGCATCTTCAAACTACAAAATGTAGTTCTTTCATCTTTTTGCTCTAGATCTAAGAAGATCACCATGGAAGACCATCTCCATGGATGATCTTCTACAAAGATCAAAATTATTTTCAAAGTTTTCTTACTTTCTTACAAAGAAAACTCATTTTCAAAACCCTAAAAACCATTTTCAAGCATAAAATCTCATTTTCAAAGGATAAAAATCCCCTTCCCAAGCAAATGAAATGCTTAGTCCTAATGTACCCCAAGGATGGTTTGGTATAGTTGATTCACCACTAAAATGTCTAGTGATCACTAACCAAAACCTAGGGAAATGGGGACAAGCATGGATGCAAAACCCCCCTTAAAATCATATTTTCTTTCTTGAGAAGTTGCTGTCCAGTAGCAATTTTCTCAGACCTCAGTCCATTGTCTTAATTTTTGGACACATATGAACTTGGAATTTGGTGTTGACTACAAAACACTTTTTGTAGCCAACATCCAGAGATTTCCAGAAATATTTTTACCTTATTTTTTGGGTGATTAAAACTCCTCTTTTTCAAATTTTCTTTCAGAGGCTAGTTCATCAGCTTCAGGGAATCCAGATCTCATATCTGAGGTTTCCAGAAGGTTTTGACCCCTCAAATATTCTCCAAAATGGAAAATTCCTTCGCACAAACTTTATTTAAGGTGTCTAGAACAACTTTCATTCTCTGAGTTTATCCAGATTATGAAGTTTTAAGACCCTTGAATCCATTTCAAAATCAAAGGTCCACTGCCTTTTTCATTCTGGCAGAAATGGCTCTCAACTTCAAAAGGTCTTTTGAGTACCAAATCTCAATCCAAAAATCCTCCAAAAAATCATGGGATCAGTTTAAAGTCTTAAAAAGATATCCCAATTTTTACTTTTCTTAGTTTCAAAGTATTTTGGCCAAAACACACACACACACACACACACACAAATGATTTTCAGCTTGGAAGACTCGTTTTACAGAGCGCGTCGGAGTGCACACTAACGTCCTTCCCGACGCGTAACATGACCTCCCGAACCTAAATCTCTGATCTCGGGCTTTTTTCAAAGTTTTGGCCCTCAAAATTAAAATGGCGTGGCGACTCCGTTTTCGTTGATTTTTTTTCAAACAAAAATGAGGAAAATTTTCGGATACACATCATCAAAAATACATGCCCACATATAGTCACATCACAACCATGATATATCAAAGAAGATGCGAGGCACTCTCCCATAGGAGTAGAGACCTCCAACACATAAGGCATAAATTCAGGCAATTTATGTAATGAAAATGCAAAATGAGATGCCACGA